>JAGDQP010005771.1:0-76101 GCA_022664845.1 Lepisma saccharinum | reverse complement strand
TTGCCAGTTCACGTGCTCCTGTGAACGTTAATACGCGACGTCGCTGACTCATCGGTAAAGTTTCAATCGTATACACACCGGAAATTTCTTCACATGCAAAATTTCTCACGCAACCATTAACGCGTTACTCGTTGTTCTGCCGGTCCATCGTTTCCATCCTTGGACCTCCACTCTGCCACTAGACGTGATTGAAGTTAATCCAAATTTAATTCCTTTTTAGCAGGGTATAGGGTGACTGTTGGTGCATGTTTTCACCAATTCTCGATATTGCAGGTTTTGCTGAACCAAGAATCTGAAGCATAAACAAAGAGCTATTTTAACTTTTTGGACAGAGCCCACACTTTTGAATTTTTGGGACAATGAATTCCTCACCGGTGATGAGACATGGGCACACGTGTACGACCAAGAGAGCAAGAATTAGTCTCTAGAGTGGCGCCATGTCTCATCACCGGTGCAAAAATTGTCAAAAGAGGTATCCTTGTGGGCTTCAAATTGTTCCAGTAAATCCATGCATAGCTGCTGTCTCCTCTTTTCCAAATCAACTCTTAATTGCTGAGAAATACATTTTTCACGCATCTTTCGGTATCCCAGTTCTTTGATCATCGTCTGGACATCATTGTTACCACTACCACATGATAGTTCCGATCAAGAGTTCCGACGACATCTCTGCGACAGTGAGACGACGATCCGCTCTAACAAATTATTCACTCTTTTGTTTGTTTTGTTTTCTTCTGTTAAAGTTGTCACTGATTTTCCTCTTCGAGGTTTGTCTTCCACGCTATTTTCTTCCCTTTTAAACTTATTGACCCATCTTCGGACATTACTGATGTCAATTGTCTCTTTACCATAAACCTTTTTCAGTCTTTCATGGATGTTGGCGGCAGTAAATCCCTCTGCTGTCAGGAACTCGAAGATAGTCCTTTGTTTGTGTTTCATATTCATGGTTCAGCAAAGCCTAATAGCTAAAATTGGTGAAAACGTGCACGAGGAGTCCCTCTTTGTGCTGCTAAAAAGGAAATTAATTTGGATTAATACTTTCCAGTGTAATGATCAAGGCATTACTTCCGCTCGTAATAAATTGACTGTATACAGAAGCTCGATCCGGTCTTACTGTCTTCTTCTTCTTATTATTATTATTATTGAAAATCTTGTATTCATCTTTCTTGATAGAGAATAGCCTTCTCTTAAACAGAAATGATAAAAGTATTTTCCTTTTTTTCATCGCCCACGTGTAAGGAAAGTGATAGTGCCCATGTGAGATTTGACCTGATTTTTATTGCTTCAGTCATAAATAATTTACGCTCGATAAAATTGAATGAGATCGATCATATCTTCAGCAACTTTGTCTCCAGTCTTAGTTGAAAACAGAACAAGTTGAGAGACGAAGTCTTTGGGAGATGGATGCTCCTTCTTCTTCTGTGCAGATCCATTGAGTATTAAATCCATGTTAGTATAAGCCAGTAGAGCATGAAATCACCCAAATAGAAATATCCCCAGGAGACCTGCAATATTTCTCCTTCAACAATAAAATACAAAAAATTATGTTTAGACTCCAGACAATGAAGACAGGAAGCAAGAAGAAAGTGGATAAACTAAACAATGAAGACATTTTCTATTTTTAGTGTGAGCTCTGTTCACGAACGAGCATGACGAGATAAATGTATTACACACACTGATAAGTGAGTAAAACACATATCTTACACTTTATATATTTGGTAAACAGCTTTAATAAAATTATCTATTTTTTTCAACAAGTGTAACTAGTTTGTGCAACAAGTGAGGATATTATAATTACTAAATATAAACTTGCGTAGTCCTCGTACACTTCGTTTTACAAGGGCAGTTTTCTAAACACTTTTTGAACATATCTTTGTTACAATATGTACTAAATCATTCCTGAAAACGGTCAAATTGAGTACCAGAGTGTCCTTGGTATTCCTGGGCACCTTCGGAGGTAAAGGCGGTCGAGCGTGGGACTGATCACCCCACAGCACTTCCTACCGTAGGTCGAGAATATGTGGAGTGCTACCTCCGCATCCACCATGCGCCATTCACGGCGCGTGCGCTTCTTACATGAAATAGCTTAATCCATAAAGTCTGTCCTCTACCTTCTGAATTTCCGCAACAAATGGAAATGTAAGAACATGACGAAACATGTACTCCATTATTTTGAAATGCTATTTTTTTTAGTTGAAACAAATTTCACCTCTGCCCCCCTCGTACCCTTCTGTTCTTTTCTTATAATTTCAGCGAACAATAGTAATTTTCAATGTTCGACCTCCACCATTTTGAATATGAGTAATGTATCGATCGCGCACTTGCTCCACCCCGTGGTCCAGGCGGTAACGTTGCGGAGTTCGGATCGGCAATGGGTACGCACGCAGGTTCAAATCTCGTGGCCGACTATCATGACTGTGATTTTCCAGGCAGGTTTTCTCTGAGTTTTGCAGGCAAATGTGGGATGGTACCTTAAATCACGCCCTGGCTACTACTTAATACTTCCATTCCTGTTCCCCATCCCGGCTTGAGAAAAAGTTGCCTGGATGCTATAAACAAATTAAATGCAATCCACTTTCCGAGTTGCTCCATTTTCTATTTGAACAAGATATTTATAATTATATAATATTAAATTCTACTTACAATTTAAATTTTTATTTACCCCTATCCCCAACAACCCTCATTAGGGGAATCAGAGGTGGATTTTCATAACTAATTCGTTCCAGAAATACAGAGGCTGTGGACAAATTTTATGAACAAGTCATAAAGGTACCCCAATGCTAGCCAGGTTTTTCCTCGCCTTCGCCAACTATGATCTTTTCCCCTCCCAGACTGCCGAATCCACATATTGATACGCTCTAACTACTTTAGAAAAAAAGTAGAGAACTCAGCTGTGGCGATAGGGGTCGCGGTTCGATCCCTTCTCATGCCATGTGGACTTCGTGGTGGACAAACACCGTGTGCGTGGGTTTTCTCGTGGTTCTCCCGTTTCCTTC
Organism: Lepisma saccharinum; assembly: GCA_022664845.1. Classification (NCBI taxonomy): domain Eukaryota; kingdom Metazoa; phylum Arthropoda; class Insecta; order Zygentoma; family Lepismatidae; genus Lepisma; species Lepisma saccharinum. The sequence continues at coordinate 73,108 of JAGDQP010005771.1, read as the reverse complement.
CACTTTCTTCATTTCACCAATGCATCTCATTATCATCCATCCGGCCTGAGCCAAAGTTGCCTAAAGGCCTTAAAGTTGCATTCAAATACAAATACAAAATTTTCATTACAAATTGTATTGCATTAAATTAGAAAGAATCACATGAAACGAAACCTATACCATAATTGAAAATAACAGTTGAATCCACGTTAAATTAACATATTTTCAACAATATCAAGTCTTTGTTGAAATATGATTTAAAATTAAACGTACTTTTTTCAAGCGATAACATTTAATCAACGACCTAAACCAAAAATCAACGGTATAACAGATAATAAATTAACTACATACCACACATGAAAAAATGACAGTAAAAATAGACCCAGAGGTACCCCGATTGATGACATTTCTTTTTCCTGTCTGGCTGTCTTGCGTGCAATCCATCATACTTCATTTTCTCGTGCTAATGCCTACTATTCAATACCACCGCGAAGAAAAACTCTAGATACGCAATTTCACAGTCTTTAACAGGAAGTTGTGTCAGAAGTGGATTAATTAGAAAGTACTAAATCTAATACAAAAAGATATAAAACATGCTGTTGTTAAAAATGAACCGAAAACTAGTCAATATTGTTTAGCTTTTATGAATTATATCAACACAAAAGATGACCTGACCTGACCCGGACATACGTGACCCCCATTGACCTGATCTTGAATTGGAGTGCCCTGACTGATCACGGGGACTTGTCTTGACAAAATTAACCACACTTACTGGCTAACGCCTCAGATCATACGACTACCTGACTCGGTAGTTATTTTCACATCCCTGGGGGTATTTTTGTTTCTTCCGAGGATGAGACTATTCCCATATGTTATTGCTATTGTTAGGAACATTTTTGCCGTTGATTTTTTTAAATTTAATTCTGGTGAAGGGAAGTAAAACCCCTGTCTCGTCTCGATATAGCACGCAAGTCTATACCAAGTTTGGACTAGGTTTGATATTTCCTTCAGCGATTATTAACTGATTAACTTCAGACACTAAGTTTGTTACAGAGTTGTGACAAAATTAACAATGACAAACATGCCACATGAGCCTTGATGTTCATTTACCGTAACAAATATGGTATATCAAGTTTGCTGCAAAGTTATGGCAAACTTAGCAACAACAAACTTGCCCCACCAAATTGGGAAAAACATCCATGGCGTCTGTTAGTAATGTGCTTAGCTACGTGAAAGATAATTTACGATACCAAATGCTCCCGGTTTGACGTAATGGTAGCGTGTTGGTCTGTTCGATTAGGTAATAACTGGAAAGCTGGGGTTCTTTGTAACAACTGTGCTTGCTTTTGTTTGTGCTTATAAATATTTATTTCCTCTCCTTTACTTCGTTGTGCAATTTTCAACGTTTTACACAATTTTCAAAATTGTATGCATTTCAAGAAAATAAGTTAAACAATTCACGTTGGATAATTATTCTTTTCTTTCATTATTCGCAATAGAAAACCAAAAACGCAATAAGACATCTATTCTAGCAATAAAGTATACACATGATTATGATTTTCCTGTGGAGGTTCGCTTGTAAATAAAATCAACGAAGCAGGCTTCATACTCTAACACAGGATACAAGTAGCTATATCATTGTTGAATTGAAGCTTACATGAATGCCTTTTTTTTTTCTTGATAAACAGTCTTCATACCATAAAAGCACTAGTAAAATAGAAGGCTGTGCTGTGTAACTTAGTTGTTAGAGTGACGGATAACAAACAAAGCTAAAGATTCTAGATTCGAATCCCGTTGCAGACAGTTGAAAAAATTAGCAGCTAATTAATGTATAACACGAAGTCCAGCTAATATGTATACCAATAGTCAACAACCATTGTTAATATCCTTCCGTTAAGATTTATCCGATGTGACCCGCCAAGATTTTGACAAGAGAGTTTTGTAGCAACTTTTATGTGAACAGGTGTGTTGCAAGTTCGTAGCCGCGTTCGTTCGTAATTTTTTCGCTTGTAAACCTAGCAACTTTGCTACAAGCTTGTAGCAAGTTTGCAGGCATGCAATGCCAAACATGGTACAAACATGCTGTAAGTGTACTGAGTGCTATCTGGGTGGTCACCCCTGGAAGAAACACTGTTCAAAAGTAACAGGAAGAATAAAGAAACAATAAAAACTCTGCTCTGGCTTATGAGTCACCAGGGTGAAATTGGGTCGCTGGGTCGAAATCGAGTTATCGGGTCAGGACGGGTCATAGGTATAGACCCGGTCCAAAACTTGATCCGAATGACCCGATTGACGCAGTGAGGCGTTTCAGCTCTATTCGTGAATACTCGTAATTAACATTAATATCAACATAGGTTTAATTTTGCATGAGTGTCACTCTATTAATTTCGGTAATATAAATGTTAAAATTTTATGCATTTATTATTATATATTTTAATTGTAGTGCCTTCTCTGTGGTGTAATTCTGTTACAAATCATGCAGAAACGTTTCTTAAAGATTATTAGTTACTTCTCTCGTTAACGTTTCAAATAAATATCGCAAAATTCCGAATCATTCTGAAATCAATACGCACCGCCAAAGGAAGTTAAGCTAGTCGAAGCAGCTTTTGCACCAGCCGCTGCAAAATATTGAGCGTTTCGTCTCTCTTTCCGATCTCCCGCACAATGGAGCCATTGGGAACGGAATATATTTTTCAATTTGTTGTTACGAGAGAGGCGCAATGGTCTAAAGAAGTTTCATCACATCACGTCTCCTGTATATTTCGGTGAAGAAATTGAGTTCGTCTGTTCATATAATACTGTCAGCAATTTCTGCTTTTATGACTGGTTTCTTCGTAACATTTTTTTACCTTTCTGTTTAGACTGCGACCGTAACCACGCAAGTATTCGACAGAAAGGTCGTAACTTTGGAAATAATAGACACCTGTGCAGGTATACGACTTTCACATCTTCTGTATGCTACGAGATCAAAATTATATGTATCGGTATTGTACACTGAGAGAATTAAATCTGTCGAAACGTGCATCTCAGATATAATGTTTAAATGAAGATGTTTCAAACTGACTAGTAGAAACAAACATCTAACATGGTGCATTTAGTCGCCTATAATTGAGAATGTAATTTCAAATCAAACCACTTTCAGAGTATCAAATGATGCATCAAAAGTGTATCTTTATATGAGGGCTAAATTTGATTAATTATTGTGTTTCGATTTATATATTTCCTTAAATTGTTTAAACTTTTTTATTCTCTAAATAACAACGTTTATAAAAAAGAAATATTTCCTTGAATATAACTGCAAGACTAGTACTTTTGACCATGTTTCAATACAATTGCAGGTTTTGACCATGTTTTAAATGAAAATATATATTACATAAATTTATAGTCCTGGATCCAGCCGTAGAAATTTTGAGGTCCGGAAAGTTTGATTGCAGATTTACGTTGCTGACCTTTAGGAAGTTCAGAAAATATTGGGTAGACATCTTGATTTTCGTACTACATCTTTTTACGCACGATTTTGAAAATGGCGGATTCGTAAGGCCATCTTGGCATATGATCTAGAAGGCTTAAGATTTCAATATTACTGTGAAAGTTAAGGTTTTTGGGAGCTAAATATTCGAAGAAAAGATCATATTTTGCGTCAGACAATTCTATTCGCCATTTTCCAAAATGGCGGCATACTAAATATATTTTTTATAGTGAGAGTAATTGAATATGTATATTAAAGTAAACTAAGTGAAGGACAGTCTCATTTTGCGCAAACAGGCAGGAAAATTAAACATCTTAGTACCCAAATGGGAAATGAATATTGGGCTACATTTCCCTACACAAGGCCAACTTGCCCGCTATATTGAAATACATCATATTGGATGAAGAGCTTTTTTTTAGTTGCAAATGGGTCATGTGACGTATCAAACGACACGAAAATGTTCCCAGGAAGTCATTTAAGTGGTTAGATGTGATCCACCTATCACGGTTTCAGACTTACCGTCACCAAAAGTTAGCAGTGGCACGCCACCAAGTGACATAACCGTTCTGTGCACGCATTTCAAACTGGCTATTCAACCAAATTTGGTTAAATCAACGTTTCGCGTCAATGAAACCTCGGAAAGGTAGACATTTAATAATTTTCTCAACGTTTAATCAATGTGTATGCTACCAGGGCTGTTACATGATGTGTTCAGTGTGCTGTTCCCCTTCTTGAATGCAGAGCTGCAGGCACCTACTCAAATTATGAGATCTCGGAGAAGCACATCCTCTGGGATCTCGTCAAAGAACTCTATGATTCTTACTTTCAGATTGTTAACATCACGGATTTTGTTTGTGCCGACCGGGTAGTCGTGCAGTCTAAGAGGTTAGACCAATGACTCGAAGGTCCCGTGCTCGAGTCCCGGAAGGGTCATAGGTGTCTTTTAACTCGAACGGGACGGATAATCGTGACGGGCCGAAGTCAACAGTTACTAGACTGGCCCATATCAAATAAAGTTTACCGAAATTTTTACGGATTTTTTCTGCATAGAGTGAGTTGCTTCAAGGAAACCCACAGAAAGAAATCGGCACGGTGGTGAGGTCGGGTGATCTTGGAGGTAATTTCAGGAATCATGTTGACCAATACAGCGACCAGAAAACTGAATATCAAACCATTGACGTACCACTTGCCAGTAGTGGGGCGGAACGTCAGCGTGTTGAAGAAAGGAACTCTTAACAGCACAGGACGTCCATATCATGAATTAGTACGTCCATTTATGTCCATATATATACTGGACGTGAAGAAAATGGAAAACCAGAAGAAGATTTCGTTTAACTTAAATAGATATACATAGTATGGCCAGAAACTGGATGTTCTGAAGGCCGACATTGTGGACGTTCACTGAACGTCTCGCAGATGGACATTATTAAGATCCAATGTATATCCAGGAAATGGATGTTCATGTGAATGACATTGTGGAATGTGGACGTCCACTTGATGGTCACTGTCGGGCAATGGATACCCACAAAGATTGTGAACATCTAATATACGTATAGAAAATTAATGTCCATGTGTTAGACAATGTTAACGTCCAAAGGATATTAATAACATTAATTTAAAAAAAAACGGACCTTGTGTACTTCCAGTAAACATCGCTAAAATGGATGTTCATGTGAAGAACATTGTGGACGTTCAATGGATGTCCAGAAATTTGACCTTGTGCAGCAGAAAGTGAACGTGAAAATGAATGTAGCAAAAGCCATTTATATAGTGAGCATTTCCTTCAAAATCTGTACAAACCTAAGTGGACAATGTTGAAGTTTCAACAATAAGTTTCTGTAAGGTTCGATGTAGTTTAAACAAATTGACTTGGTGCCAAGACGAAGCTTTTAAGTGGTGCTAGCGGAGCATGAAAATCTGACGTCGGATGATTAGACAAAATTACAATGAACTTTGTAACCTGGAAAGACAGTGGGGTAAGAATGGACGGGTTATCGAGTTTTTGCCGGGAAGAAGAAAAGCTAGCTTCGCTTTAATGTCACGATAAAGTAATGATGTGACTAGAGGCTTGTTTATTTTTTTCTCTTTCATACGACTGATACCACTTCAGTATCGATATCAAACCTATATGGCTGTCTTTGCTTCAGAAACAGGACCTCCTAACATAAGTGGAATAATTTAATAGTAGCATTCGGTCAGGATATTTGAAACCTCACCATAGCGTAGCAAGAAGAGTGACGGACTACAAATTAGAAGATCATAGGCTCAAAACCCGCCGCAGACATCTACAGACATTTTCAAACTACACCTGAAGACGAGAGAAGTGGAACTCTCTCGCAACATTTATACTACGTGTATATACCAAGAACGTTATTTTTCTGTGGTAGTAGCCAGAAGCTGACGTAATGTGCAAGAAAGCCTACATAATGTTATGCAAATTCGAAATCCACATGGCGTCCATATGCACGTCCGTTGGATGTCTAATAAACGTACATATCATGTCCATTTCCTTGGGATCATAATAATCACATCTTTTTATCGAAAATCATGTTCCACGCTTTTTCCCTTACTTTAGTCCAGTTTTATTATTTGTGGTACATGAGAATAACGTACGAAAATAAATGCTTTTGAATCACTAAAAATACATAAACTTTAGCCTAAGTTAAAAATTTATATCCACAAAAAGAATATAAGTTAAGAATTTATATTTATGCCATATTTTGAATATATTTTCATTTTTTTTCTGACTTACTGCTAACATTTTAAATTATAAAAATTGAAAACGAATACTGTTACATAGAAATGTTTACTGTTACAGCTAATAAAAATAAAAGAATTTTATTAGCTTCCTGTCCGTCTTTCATGATATATAGCTTTTATTAGAACAACATGAACAAAGACCACTTTCACCAAAAAAGCTTTTATTGATTGTTTTTTATTATGCATTTTAATATAATAGCTTCGATTGATTTCACTTCTGTCCCCAAAAAAATATATTTTTAAAACCCATTCGTTTCTTTTCTAAATTTACATAAAAATGGGTGACTCTTTCGCATGAATACCCAGTTTATCACTTTTTATGGTAATTTATGTAAATGATTTTCAGGAAAAATATCCGTTTATTAATCACAATTCATCGTCCAGCAGAAAAAGAAATAAATTTTAAGTCAAATCAAATTGCTCTACTTAAACAACAAAATATGCCTCTCACCTCTCTCCTTCTCTCTCTTTTACATTTGCATAGACTACAAATACTTTGATATATACATATTAATAATCCAATCTCCTTCCTTCCTTTTTCGTTATTTTCTATCTCTTCACTTTCGTACGAGAACAAAATAGGAAAATTTATTTTCCTGTCTTTCAACTCGAGATCCCAACAGGCATAGCTCACTTTGAAGGGCACACACCAGTAGTTGAATAACACTCAATTATGCTCAGTGTAATTTCCTATTGTTTTCCATAAATTCCTGTTTAGCTTCCTATCATTATAAACTATATCACACACATATCGAAATGGATCTACTCCATGATCACAGCATTCATAAAATTTTATTTTCACTTCTTTATGGCACTTCCTGAAAGGTCTTTGATTTTACGATCATATTGAGATCTAGTACATTGGCTAGCCACTTAAAATGTAGAAAGTCTCCTTCGTGTAGAGCGAACAAATACATTACGATGAATACGATAGTTTATTCTTGTTCCAGGTAATTTATTTTTTTAACAGAGCCACTTTATGTGCAAATTTCGTGCCGTTGGGCACCTCAGCGAGTGATCCACCACCAATATTTAAAACATGATCCCACCTTACACTTCCACTACACTTGTGTACAGCTCTTTGGAAACATTCTGACTTATGTGTTTCTCCAGTCTTCCGCATTACTCCGAAGTAGCCACCTGTAATCTGAATTTACCAGACAGTATGGTGCGTCTCCATTGCTCAGTGTACGAAGTGGCAATGTTACTAGACCTACGCCAGGGGATGCTTTTTATGGATGGATGTTAACCTTAGACATAGCAGGGCTACATGATCGAAAATGTATAACCTATTCAGTTCTTGGTGTTGCTCTTCTTCTGAGACGAAATGACTGAGTTCATCATTGCTTTATTCAAACAGATCTTGATGACTTTGGAAACGTGCAGCAGCTATAATAGCTCCCAAACGCCTGCGATTTACCTTAGAAACATCACGTTTCTCCTATAGTTGCTCTGCTGAAGAGGCTTACCACGATACTGCTTCGACTATATATGTACACTACTGACTATTGAAGTGGACAGTCCAGCAAACCTTACCACCTTTTGCAAGAATGACCTTACTCTCAGCCAAAAGTAGTTCCTACTGCCAATTTGTTGAGTCACTTTTATGCTTGTGACGGTAAAAGGAATTGCTTGAGGTTACAGATTCATTAAACACCCTCCTCAGACGCCCAGAATTCTATACTAGTGGTTTTACTACCAGTACAAATCTCACATTTACTTACGTACATGGTTCCTTCCGGATTACACTATTTTTCGTCCAGTGTCCCCATAGCATGAAGATATTGCCACCATTTTGTATCCAAGCCTCGTATATATCGTAATACGAAGGTTGTTCTGAAAACGCATCGCGCTCGAGCGAGAGAGTGAAGTCGTCCAGAAGTCAAACATTCTCAGTCACTTGTATGGATCGTGAGGACAATTGGGGAGCTACTGTGAATAAACGACAGTGGCGATCACAGTTGGGAGCTTCGGCTCTCCTCTCCCAACACGTCTGGTCAGCGTGGGAGCAGTAGACCAACACCTCCCTCTGGGAGAGGCCTCATCCAGTAGTGGATTGAATATTGTTGTGATTTATTATTTATTATTCATTGCGTTGGCAGGTTCAGTTTTGTTTCTGTGCATGTTTAAAACAAACATGGAAGTTAAATATCCTGACAAGGTGTGGTTTGATCTCGGAAAGCGAAGTATATGCGACTATGTTATGGATGAATTAAAGTGCGGCGGAATCTTCTATACGTGGAGGGATAATTCCATTATAATAAAAAATATTCCAGTCTCATTTTATAACTGACTTTTTTCTCCATCCTGAACGATTCATAAAACTGGTTCATCGTTCAAGACTCGACATGCAAACTTTCCATATGTTTCTCATTCTATAGCTTATGAACTTATCACTGTTTTTCTGAGCAGACTGGCGGGCATCAAAATCCTAAACCTTGTCACATAGTGTGATGTCTCAATTTCCACAGTTACGACGTGAAACATTAACCAAAGGTATGTAGGAGATAATATAAGAAAGTTTATTCATAAGTATTTATTGGTTACATTTAGACTCCAGCAGCAAGTCTTGTTAGACCGTGAAGAGCTTGACTGTGAAGCCTTGTAAAACTGTTCTGCCCGTCTGTCTCTCGACAACTTTTAACTCAGGAACGACTAGGGCTAGGAAGGTTGTTCAGGTGTTATTGGAGAGGTCTCGGCGAGATGAGTTTAAACCCGTAAGCTAATATGTCCGTATTTCGTCCCCCCGCCTATATTCGTCCCCAAGCTTTCTTGGTGTGTGTGGTAGATGTGGCAACAACGGCCGTCGCGTCATGCTGTGTGAAGGTGCTACTACAAGAGATTTAGCAGTTTTTATTTTTCTTCCTCAGGTGAGTTCTTGCATTCATAACTTTAATAAGGTGCAAATACTAATCAAAATACGCCGTTTCATTCGAGTGTTTTACTTTACACTTGACATATATTGTAGTTATAATGCATGCGTTACTTAGGTGTCCAAGATCAGCGTGAACAAAGATATTGGTCGTCATGTACAATTCGTGTTTTTTCCTAATCTCGTCCCCCTGATATTCCCACTTTCGTCCAGGGGACGAAATTGAGAACTTATGAATTTTTCCCTTTCTTGTCGTTTCATATGACGCTCTGGAAGCAATGGAACAATAAACCATGAAGAAATCAATACATGCAGTAAGAAAGAAGGAGATGGGCTACAAAGCTGCAAGTAAAGCATTCAAGGAGCCACGTTGAAAGACTACTGTAAGAAAGGAGCACATTTAACACCGGAAGAACTAGTGGGGGAGAAAAGTGGACGAAAACCTGTATTCGATAAGAAAATGGAAGAAGAGATGGTCGGTTATTGTGTGACAATGGAAAATTGCTTCTACGGACTGACAACCAAAGATCTGCGCCGAATAGCTTATCAGCTTGCCAAACGCAACAACATTCAAAATCCATTTTCCAAAACGCAGAATGCAGCTGGTCTCAAATGGATGCAAAATTTCTTCAAGCGACATTCCCAGTTATCGCTGCGAAAACCTCAAAAACTCTCTCTAGAACTGAAGGATTTTCTCCTGTAAATGTGCAAGAGGAAATGAATGGAAGCTAACATAGTGGAATCTAACAAAAAACTAACCTAACAAAACTAAGCTATGGAAATCTAATAAGACTAACCAAGTAATGTATTCCAACCTGTACTAACCTAATCAAACATTCGACGCTCAAGACGAATGTATATTGTTCGTTTAACCAACTAACCTATTTGGGAACTAATCTTTACTTACACGTTTCGCATACAATGCAGTTGGGCTGCATTGATATTATTTCCGGTCATGTGAAAGCAGTTGAACATCATGTGATGGTTTTAATATGATTATATTTATCAAGAAGGAATTTAGATGGCTGGGTTTTTTATGTGGTATTTCTATGAAAATTAACATGACCGAAAATTAGTTTTTTAAATGGAAATAAGTATTTCAGAGCATCCTAATATTGTTTGTGTAATGTATCTACATGAGAGACAACACATGTAATTATTTTCATTTACCGTTTAAAGTTGAATTGTTAAGTGACTAAGCTATATATTATAATCTGGTACGTAAAATGTCAAGTTAGATACACTATGTTCTCTACTGTAATATTCTATTATGGTATTATACAGCTATGCTGTGAATAAAGGTTTCGCTTAAATGCCTCGTTTTTGTTATCGACTACGATTTATAGCCCACTTGAGGAAACTCCGTTTTCCTTCTCAAGACGAAGGGTTATATTGAAATCAAGTTTAGCCTCACCTACAGTTAGGTCCATCAAAGCAGGCATCTTGATTGGTTGGAACTCTGATGACGCGCTTTCTCATACAACGCGTATGAACCTACCCTGGGGAAAAAAGATAAGAAGAGTCTCGACGCAGTAAAAGGACCCACGTCTTTCTACCCATTACACCATTTTGGGCAAGGAACTCGACGAAATAAATCACAACCCAACGCTACTGTTCAACGCTGATGAAACGGGCATATGAATTGTACAACATAAGTCTCGAAACAATGTGGCCGTGAAGGGGAAAAAGAGGTTCGTAAAATATCTTCTGCGGAAAGAGGAGCACTGGTAACAGTCGTAATGTGCATGTCTACTAGTGGCCAATTTGTACCACCAATGATGATTTTTTCCAAGAAGCTCATGAAAGCAGAACTGCTGGACGGTACACGCCCTGGCACCACAGGTGCAGTTCACGACTCCGGCTGGATAACTGGTGATCTGTTCGAAAAATTGTTTCGACATTTTATATCTATCACAAAGCTAACTAAGGAAGATCCCATAGTACTTGTTGTAGATGTACACTACTCACATACGCGGAACATCAATGTCATTGATATAGCAAGGAACAATGGCGTTACAATTGTGTTTCTCCCTCCACACTCAACAGCTAAAATGCAACCATTGGATGTTGCTTTTATGTTCCCGTTAAAGACATTATATGTTGAAGCTATTGAGAATTGGCTTGGTAACAATCCAGGACGAGCTGTTAAGAATCTTCAAGTGGAAAAACTGTTTAATGAAGCCTACATACGTGCAGCTACAATGCAGACTGCAGTAAATGGATTTCGGAAAACAGAAATATTTCCCGTTAACCCCAATGTCTTTACAGATGCAGATTTTGTTGCACACAGACTCAATACAACTCAAACCGAAGAAGAGTCTACTACAGGACAGGGAAAATAAAGACCTAGCACTAGCAGTCAGCCAAGACCAGCAACAACTGTCAGTCCTACTCAGATCAAACCTGTTCCAATGGTAAAAGCATCAACATCTGCTCGTAGAGGATCTGCTCTGCTCTTTTGGTGACCAGATCTCACAAGAAGACAGTTGAGGCAGCCAATGCCAAAAAGAACCTCTCTTTGTTCCCACCCGAAACAACATGGAGAAAAGTGGATTCGTTGCACACGTTGTTTCCAATAGTACCATGAACTTTGTTGCTCTTCAAGTAACCCAAAGGACTTTGTTTGTTAATTGTTTTTGTTGCTTAAAAGTCTTCATTTATTTTCCCAATTATCGTACAATGTTTATATTTTATACATTCTTTCTTCATTATTTAATGTGTACTTACTAAACATTCATTAGAAAATAAATAATGTGTATATTTTGTGTATAAATGTTGTTCAATATTATTTCTATTTGCTCATGAGACAGTACTATTTACAGAAATCAGGGGGACGAGATTCGGAACCATTTTTTGTAACCATCACGTAACGTATGCTTTCAAAAATGTTTTTTTTGTTTTGTTTTTTGTCTTTGGTACTACAAAAATTCTAGTAAAAGCATTGTTGAGCCCAACAACCATCAAAGTATAGGTGAAAATGTTTTCTAGAGCTGTACTGCTATATGTGCCTTCTCCAGAATGGAAAATATAACTGGGGGACGAAATACGGACCTGCTACCTTATCATTCATGCGGGTCCCGAGATACGGGTGCGGAGGATTTTCAATTCAGAAACTACCAGGACTAGGAAGGTTTTGAGGTGTCGTTTGAAAGGTCTCGCTGGAATTTTTCCAACAGAACATTGATCCTTGAAATAGACTCGCTGCTTTAGCCTTGCGGTACACAATTCCCCGACTGAGTTCCGTCTCACTAGTTCATTTCTGAAACAGGTACTAAATTTTTAACTATCCTTGTCCGTATATAATAGTACAAGTTAAAGTTTTGTTACGACATATTTACTTTCGTGAACGTTGGTGTACTTTATCTTTTGTAAACCATTTTTGTCAGGCAGGATTTGAACCCGCAACCTCATGAGCAGCGGACTAGCATGGCTACCGAGGTCGGCACTTTACTGTTGTAACTATTAATAATTCCAAATAAGAAATGCAAGCTGTACTCAAGGAAGGAAGTACAAGTGAATAACACAGGTTAACAATACTGTTCATGAATGTGTATGTTTTGGTTTGTATTCGCCATAACTAATCGAACATGATAGATTGCCGTGTAATATGTAATATATAATTTGGCGCCATCTACGTAGTATGGTCTATTTTTATGATAAATGCGTTGGTGTTTACTAAAAATAAACACATATGTTTAAAATGGTTTAACATCACCATGGTTTATTACCCTTGTTATTGATCGCTTGATGAAGTAAAATGAATTATTGATCTCTTTGTGACGCAGAAGATTGATGTAGTTCTTTTTGCCGTGAAGAATATTTTTTGAATGTCACTTACCTTAGGTTATTTACCGTACAACACAAAATCAACAGTCAAAGAATTTGCCACATAATTCAACTCTACGCCATTTATGTTTGATGTTGATGACGTACAGTCATTCCAAAGTACGTTTATGAAGCCTAACTTAATATTGCAAATACATTTAGAAAATAAAATCGTTTGGCTTGTAAAAGTCTTCGTTTGTGGATATTTTGGAAAATAAAAGAATGCTTATCTTTTTACAAGAAATAGTTACCATGCGTGTTATTTAGTTCAAGAAAAGTAGAAAACAAATATTAATAAGATCTTCCTTATTATGCTTCTTCTTGTGGAAATTATTAATGTATCAAAACACAGACTATTCATAAAGTCTCTTCCATCATAGATAGACACATGAGGCTAGGGGGCATTCATCAATTAAATTCACAAAGTCTACTTACAATTATTATCAAAGGAAAAGAAAACTCTGCACCTGTGGCTCTGAGTGTGTCATATCGATATTCATTTTTAATGTTCGGCAATATCTCCAGACGAAGATCTGGCATAATTGTATAAATATTTTACAAGCTACATCCATATGAATGGAATCTTTGGTCCAAAATTTTCTTAGCTGTGTCTACAGGGTTAGTTGCAGGAACGATACTTAATAATAAGCTGCGGTTCAGCTGATTGCCTACCAGGTTTATCAGTAGTTCATTCAGATCGGCCTTTCCGTATATAGCGAATTGAGAACTCTTGTATTTGTGCAGGCCAGTGGGCAGCGGAGGGCGAACTATGGTCCATGCAGGATTATTTTTCTTTCTCTCCATCTTTTCCCACCTACGTAAGGTCGACGTTTCTGATTTGTCTTCTCCACGACAGGTAAACTTCTTCCCCTGACAGACCTTTCTCGTTCTTAATCCTATCCATCCATTTCCTCCTTGGCCTCCCTCTACCTCTATTACTCTCCACTTCCATTACCATCACTCTTCTGACTACATAGTCATTTGCTCTCCTCATTGCATATCCATACCACTGCAGTCTTCTTTCTTGTATCTTCTTAGATAGGGCTTATCTCTACAACGTTGGTTGTTTCTTACTCTCACATTTCTCACTGTCTCTTCTTGTTATCCTACACATCCAGCGTAGCATTCTCACGTCGGTAACATCTAATCTCTTTTCTTCTGCTTTCTTTATTGGCCACGTTTCTGCTCCGTATATCATTGCTGGTCTGACCACTGTCTTGTAAATCATCCGTTTATTCTTCACTGTGATTCTGCGGTCGCAGAGAATGCCACATACTTTCTCCCAATTTCGCAATCCCTCTTGCATTCTGTATGTTATTTCCGAGTTCAAATCACAATTCTCAGTAACAGATGACTAAATATTTATAACTTTTCACTTTATTCAATCGTTCTTCTTGCAACATCATTTCTCTATTTCCTTCTCCGTTAAACTCAAGTTACTCAGGTTTCTTTCTACTAATCTTTAGGCCTCTATCTTCTAGAGACTTCCTTCAACTCTCTACTATCCTTTCAAGTTCTGCCGATTTAATATTGCGTAGCACAACATCATAGGTCAATATCACACACCAGGGAGCTACATCTCTCACATCCTGAGTTATACGTAACGTCTACGACTACTTTGAAGAGGTACGGGCTTAAGGCTGAACCCTGGTGTAATCCAACCATAACAGAGATTTGGCATGTCAATCCCACACTACTTCTTAGCTGAGTTCTAGCTTCTGTATACATATCTTGGATTATCCTTACACGTTTCTCTGAAACTCCCTTCTCTCTCTCAAACTTATCCATACTTCCTGACGTGATACTCTGTCGTACGGTCCATTTTATTAAATTTATCCTTGGGAGCAAATATATTTTTGGCAAATCACTATGGAAGTCATTCTCAATGTTTGATTTCCGGGAACATGTGAATATCTCTCTCTTTCTCTCTCTTTCTCTGCTCTCTTACGTGCTTAATTAGTTCCCTACAAGAAGAATGAGTGAAGATACAAGAAGTATAAATTATTTATATGTCGGTTTCTTTGTTAATGTGGAATGTCACTTGTTTTTGTATATGTTTTAAAGAAATATTTTCAATTGTGAATCTAAATTTTGACATCTTATATTTATAATTTAGCGTTATGAAGGCACAATGATTGTTTTGATGCGATGGCAATGTATTTTATGTTATTTTCATGTATGGTAATATTAATGGTAATATTCCCACTACCCATCACTTTAGATTCACTTAACGTAGTACTTTCGCAATATGTAATCTTCCTTCTCCGCCTCCTAAGATAAGATAAAATTAATGTTATTGGTGGTATCAGCACTTTAGCTTACGCCCTTTCCGGTTCCCTCCACCAATTTTACTGATATCCGTCACTCTCAGTTCCTGTTTCCATGTATCTAAATCCATCCATCGTGTTTTTGCATAGTGTTTCATCCGATATTTCTGTCATTCAATCTATGAGAATTCGTGTATATTTATCAAAATTCTGTGAGAATGTTGTTTTCTTATTTTCAGTAGACGGGAGGGAAGGAGAAACACTAAGCTCTTTCTTTACCTGAAGCAACTACACGATAAAACAACGTATCTTTGGGTGCATAACTGTTAGGCATTGAAAGAAAGCCGCTATTCTTTTATGCGAAGTGTAGCAAAGGCTGGAAGAGTGTATTCAGCAGCGTGTTTATCTCTGTTCGTTTTCTTGTTTCATTCTGGGATTAGTGAATGGTTTTCAAAATAGCTTGTTTACGGTATTTGCATAGTTCACGAGAATATTTCTGTACAGATAGCCTTGGGAAGAGACGTTGAAATTTATAACACAGAGAACAAAGGAGGAAATTTGACAGTGACTGATAATGGACAGCATCTGTTGAAAGTCTTTGTGAAACGTATCCAATATAGCAGGCATTTTTTTTCTAAAAGCGCTGGAGATTACGATGTACTAAATTTAACCATGTATCATGTTGAATAATGTTTTGTAACGCTCTGCATAAGTACAGCTTGTAGTATAAACAGATGCGAAATTTCTTTTTGGTGACATAAATTGTATATGCCAATTAAATATAACTATGTCCAAAGCTTCCTTTGTTTTTGGTTGGCGAATTACTTCATCTGGATTACCTGTTACACAAAATAATAAAAATAATATTATTTATTTCACCTATGGTATATAGGTTAGATAGATCGTCAGAATTCTGAGGGATGATGTTGCTCAGCAAGCAGTCTCGAGGAGGTA
This sequence comes from Lepisma saccharinum, assembly GCA_022664845.1. NCBI lineage: Eukaryota > Metazoa > Arthropoda > Insecta > Zygentoma > Lepismatidae > Lepisma > Lepisma saccharinum. The sequence continues at coordinate 56,982 of JAGDQP010005771.1, read as the reverse complement.
AGGAAGGGGAAGGTGGCTGCCAGGGCCTTAGTTTAGATGCTATCTGAGAATTCATTTGGAAAGACTTAACAAAAACCTGGAAAATCTTAACCAAGATGACTGGCAGCAGGTCTCGAAAACACATGACTATTGAGGTCACATATGTCTAGCAACCAATATGTCTCGTGCTACTTCCATGTTGGCAAAGTTTATGCAGTTGTAGTAAGTTTTTGGTCTCAATTATGACTATATTCATCTTAATATAAAAGACATCTGTTTCTTGTTCTATTGCTAAGTAATGGACATTAAGAAATCCGGAACTACACAACTTTTTTTAAACTATTGAAAAACAAAGACATTAAAATTATAATGTAGAACACTCTATTGAATTGTGATTAAGTTTTATGTGAAATAAATTGGAACAGGTGCAAAGGTTTCAACTATAGTAACACTGATCCAGCCCTCATACTCCTGAATGTAAGTCGCGGATTTCAGATAAGCAATGGCGAGTCACGCTTATTTAAGCCTCGCAGCCGGCCATCCTTCATGATTTTCCTTACTTTCAGCAGACGAGATGGTACATCTACTAAAGCCCTAACCACTATCTATTTCATCCCTGTTCCTGCAAGAAACATCATTCCTCAGAGGTGACTAACTTAGGGCGAATATAACCGCACAGAGAAAACTCCTTGTTTGTGGATAGCAAAGAAAATGTTCAGATAGGACCCAAACAAAGTGTTATTTGCAAAATTTTGTTTAAACGAATTTGATTAGCACCAGAGAAAAAAGCACGATGGTACTGAGGAGGCTTAAACACGGATCGGCTAGTTGGCATTTCGATGCCTTAGCTACGAGCCCACAGCTGTAGCTTGGCTGAAGCTACATGGAGTTCGGCTCATATAAAAAATCTTTCAGAACTTAAAATTTCCAACATCATAACCGCAAAGAAGTACAATATTACTGTACTCTAAGGCCAAATATACGTTTCTTAATAATAATCAATATCGCATTAATACGTTTCTGTATATGCTACGTCAATAGCCAGGGTAACAAATACGTTCTAAAACTCAGAAAAGGCTTTGTTTACTAACCTTATTTTTTTATTTTTTTATGGGCCAGTCTAGTAACTTTGTACTTCGGCCCGTCACGATTCGCCTTTAGCTGTTAAAATCCACATTCATACCCCTGCCGGGACTCGAACCCGGGACCTTCGAGCCGATGGCCTACCGCCGCAGACCACTAGGCCACCCGGTCAGCACTAACATTCTTGTTTGTTCTATTAGATAAACCAAATTTGTTTCAAACTCATTTATTTATTTTTATGTTACTTCTTGAAATAATTAGAAATAAGCAATATTTTAACCGCCGACAAATAGTCCGAAATTATTAGCTGATCTTCTAAATGTTATAATTGACAAGCAATAATATTCCGTTTCTTAATATTAATATAACTATTTAAGTTTCATTCTTTGCTTTTATATAATTACAACGGAACAGCACAGTGAGGAAGTGTAGCGCCGTAGTGTAGCGTATCAGTCTTCGAAACACTAGGACTTCAGTTCTATTCCTGCTGGGGGTTGTTATACTTTTTTCAGTGCTCGCAATTTAATTCATTTAAAGAAACTAGTTTAGAGACAATAAAGTTGTGTTTGGTCCCTATTCTAGTGATTTTTTTGGCAACCACAGGTAAACAGTTTTTTCTGTAACTTCATGCCTAAATTTAAAAAAATCTAGTGACACTACTTTAAACCTGAAGCTCCAAGTGATCAAATCTGTACGATTTAAGTACAATTAACTGAGCACTCAACCAGATGATTGATTTAGAAAACGTCCAGATATACTTTCCCTGCAAGCTTGAGTCTAATTAAACTTAGTGTATCATGAACAACTATTACGGCCATTATATCGTAGCATAACACCTCTTACGAAAATTGGCCATTCAGTGTGCAGACGTTTCTCATCCTAGACACATATACTTAATCAACATGCACGGCAGTGCATGAGCCAAGTTCTTCACGTCAGAAAACGTCAGCACTGCCAGAAGCATGTTATACAGGAACAAGAGTTTATGGCAAAATCGACGATTTGGGGGCCCCGTAAGAAAAAAGATGTTAAAGATAGGAATATGAGCTTTTGCCGTTAAGGAGATATGGTAAGTATGTTCAGATGTACAAAATTTCATATTCGTATCTCAAACTATGTTCTAGTTGTGGACCCCTGATATTGCACATTTTAGGCTAACTGACACTGACTGACTGACTCACTCACTCACCATATTGTTTAGGGTGTTTGGAGTAAGCTAGAAACATGAAATTTGGTATAAAGGTAGAGCATGATAAGCAGATAAAGGAAAAATTCCGACATTTTGAAAAGGTCGCCATCTTGGATTCAAAATGGCCGCCAAACCTAAAATTTCAAAGAATACACAGCCTAAACGATTAAAGATAGAACAGTGAAATTTGGTATAAAACTACATCATTGATAGCAAATTAAGAAAACTTTTTAAAAATTTAAAAAAGTCGCCATTTTGGATTCAAAATGACCGCCAACCCTAAAATTTTAAAGAATACACAGCCTAAACGGCTGCCGCTAGAATAATAAAATTTAGTTTGACAGTACAACATTATTAGTAGATTATGAAAATATTACAAATTATCTCTAAAGACGCCATCTTGGATCCAAAATGGCGGGCGTCATAAATCCATTTTCTAACTGCTTGAGCCAGATATACGAAATTTGGCATAATGATGTATTATCAAGAGTAGTTTAGGAAAACATAACAACGTTTTAAAAAATTCACCATCTTTGATTCAAAATGGCAGTTGAAATGCCATTTTTCACATCGTTCGAGATAGAGAAATGAAATTTGGTATGACAGTGTATCATCACGAGTATGTCACGAAAATATAAGAAAACGTTAAAAATGTGTCCATCTTTTACCCAAAATGCCCGCCTAAGCCCCACTTTATAACGACTGAAGCTAGAGAAACGAAATTTGGTATGAAGGTGTACCATTACGAGTAGGTTAGAATAAATTCGGCTCGTCTCCCCTACTAGGGTACAGTTCCCAGCTGGAGCCTGATTGCGATAAAGGGGTGCACCCCAGCGAGGACATCTTGGAATTCTGGGGGCGAAGCGAGTATATACATTACACAAGTGTAAAAAGCTGCGAAATACGAGGAAAAACACCAGGGGTGCAAACTGTCCAGTCAACTCCTTCAACCTTAAAAAGTGGTGAAATGGAATATGGATGAGCCTAGTTCCTCGCGCCAACTTCCAATACTCCTGCGTGTCCCACCAAGTTTTACTTGTCACAAACGTTAGCACTGCCAGGAGCATGTTATACAGGCAGAATGTGGAAGTTTCCCCATTCGGACACAGCGCTCTGGAGTATGAGGGAATATTTGCATCATGTGGGGCAGTGCACTACAGATTCTGGTTGTGATAAAAAGATGCAGTTCCTCCAAACTCCTCAAGTTCGATGCGCGGCCTGCCGTGGGATTCTTGGCGCAGCGACGCGAGCGAATCGAGGGGAGTATCAACACATACGGCAGTGCATGCAGCCGAGTTCCGCGTGTCACAAAACGTCAGCATGCTATACAGGCGAACAATAGTTTTTTGCGAAATCAGCGATTTTGAGGTTCTGTAAGAAAAAAGATGTTAAAAATTGAAATATGAAATTTCGAAGTATGACGGTATATCATCACTAGTAGATTACAAAATATCTGCAAAGACATAATTTTGAATCTAAAATGGTTGACTTCATAATCCATTTTCCAAAACGTTTGAACTAGGGATACGAAATTTGGCATAAAGGTGTATTAACAAGAGTAGTTTAGGAATAATTTACATTTTTGAAAAAGTTGTTAACTTGGATCAAAATGGCCGCCCAAATACCATTTTCCAAACCACTGAAGCTATAGAAAAGAAATTTGGTATGAAGGTGTACCATCACGAAAATGTTTCAATAAATCGATCAAACCACCGCTATGAGCGTGCAGCCCCCGAGGCAATATGGGAAAAGGTCTGCACAGCATGGGGTGCTGTCCCCAGAAAGTCTGATCACAATAAAGGGGGCGTAACCCTAAAAATTTGAAGTTGGGGCGCACACGGAATTCTGGGGCAGCACACCCAGCGAGGCGAACCCAGCATATATATACACGTATAAAAAGCTGTGAAATCCGAGCAAAACACCGGATGATGTTCGAGCCTTAGGGTTGGTGGTGGTGGATATTAGGGCCGCCAGCAGGAAGCAAATTTGCTGTATCATCACAAGTAGGTTACAATAAATATGGCAAAGCTTCCCTATGTTTCAATAAATATCTCATTCCCACGGGTGGTGGGTATGGAAAAAAATCTGTAACATGGAAGCACAGTGTCCTGGAAAGTGGTTACGATAAAGGGGCGTAAGTACCCAAAAACTCGAAGTTGGGGGCGCAGCCAGCTACGGCGGGCGAGGACCTAAACGAGGCCGAGCGAGCGAGTATATATATTATACACGTACAAAAAGCTGTGAAATCCGAACAAAAACACCAGAGGTGCAAAACGTGGAGCCAAGTTCTTTAGCCCTAAAAAGGTGTGAAATGGGAGACGGATGAGCCAAGTTCCTTAGTGACAGCATGTAACAGGAACAAAGGAACTTGGCGCGAGGTGGCAAGGTTCGTGATCCTCAAGCTATAAGGGTGGTGGGGATCCTAAAACCCACTACGTCCACCGCCACCAACCCTAAGGCTGTTGCCAGCTCGCGCCAAGTTCCTTTGTTCCTGTTACATGCTGTCACCAAGGAACTTGGCTCATCCGTCTCCCATTTCACACCTTTTTAGGGCTAAAGAACTTGGCTCCACTTTTTGCACCTCTGGTGTTTTTGTTCGGATTAATAATATAACGCCACCTTAATTGTAAAACCACGTAACTCCAGAATATCGATTTTGAGATTTTTGTACTAAAATATTGGTTTTCAAAAACATATTTAACACAAAAATCAAGAATTCCAAACCCTATCTTCCATATAATCAATGGAAAACTTATGTTTTCTGCTCTCCTCTAAAATAGTCAAAACGGAGTTACGTGGTTTTACAATTAACTTAATTGAATTAAGGTGACGAAAATTTCTTTTTCGTTATGTGTCCCGTTAAGTTTTTTTTCTTTTCATTTTAACGAGTGATTTATCTTGTTCAGTATTGTATTCGTCTAATTTGTCTTCCTTTTCCCACTTTGAATCTGTAACCTATCCCTCAGTATACAATAGCTGCAAAGCTTTTTTTTACTTATCTTCAATATTGTTCGGTATCCTCATTTCATTTACTTCAGTGATTTCCCATTACTTCATTATGTATCTTTTGTGTCCAGTCTAGGCTTTTTATTCTCTTTCACGTCATGGTTTGGAACGTTTCCAGTCTTTTCATCACGATTTTTGTAGTCATTTTATCCTCTCCATATAGCAAAACACTCAAAACAAAACTTTTTGACCTTCCGGCGGGTGCGTGCTTTTTTTATTACACGAGTGGAGCACGTGGCGGACTTGGTGCCACAACTTTCAGCTATAATTTTTTTGTTTTGTTTTAGTTTTCTTTTAAGGTTGTTGTAACGCTATATTTTAGTCATGTAAATTAGGGGCTGTAGCAAAAACCGAACCCAATACCAAAAAGAGTCTTGTCAGTAGTAAACGCTATTAGAAGCCGACCACGCCACAAAATTTTATATCTTTATACGGTATATTTTTAGATACAAGGTGTGATAAAATAATACGGTGAATAATTTTATTACGAACAAAGTAATAATCTTGCCTCAAATTTGAATTAATCTCCTTTAAAGTACTCCCCTTGGCTAGTGATGCACTTATCTCAACGTTGATTCCATGATTGGAAGCATTTCTGGAAGGTTTCTTTCGGAAGGACCTTCGTCGTGGCTCTCTCAATGTCGAGAATGATGTCAAAACGTTTTCCTTTTAGCACGGGCTTGATTTCTGGGAAGAGCCAGAAGTTGTATGGTGCTAAATCCGGAGAGTAAGGCGGATTTGGACAGACAGGAACCTTTCTTTCGGCCAAAAGCTCCCGGATCAGAAGCGAAATGTCGTTTTCCTTCTGTTCGCCAATCAAAAGTCTGGAATCAAATTTCATACTCACTCGTCTCATTTGGAAACTATCGGTTGAAATGCTTTCCACGGACCCGTACGAGATGTTCAGTTCTTCGGTAAGCTCTCGAATAATCAATCGCCTGTTTGAACGAATCATTTTTGTCACTTTTTGCACGTTTTTTGTCTGTTTTTGAGTTTGAAGGACGTCCCGACCGTTGCTCGTTTTCAACCGACCCATTTCCGCTTTAAAATCGCTCATACCATTCTATTTAGTCTTCATAGTACCACATTATCGCCATACATTGATTTTAGTATTTCATGAGCTTCTTTGCCACTTTTCTTTGGAGCTTAACACAAAACTTAATGTTAACGCGTTGTTCGAAATCCATGATGCTCGACAGACACGGTAAACACGACCTCAGTCTTCCAGCTCTGGAAGCCGACTGACAAGTCACAACTTGTTCAAACTTAACACTGACTATCTCAACGGATCAGGTTATTAGACTTAATACTTCAAATGGATGTAGCATCATCAGTTGCTGTTATGAAAATGCATTCACCTTATTTTTTTATCACACTTGGATATAATATAGTTTTCTTTTCTACTTTTACTTAACGCGTATAAAAATGTGCATTTATATTCTTATATTACAGCCAAGAATCATAGAGATTAAATCTAATTTTGGAGATCATAGAAGACAGTGCTGTTGTGGTAATTAGTATAAGGTCTAAAGGCTGTGGACTTTCAGATACGCATCTGATCTTACATGAGTACCTCTTCAATTCTCGTGATGAAGAAACTGAATTACAAACAATGAACTAAGTTATCACATTTAATGTTACGACCAGGCGTGTGGCCCACTCAGTGCTTCTGATCTGTACGGATGAAGAATACAATAGAAAAAGTATGAAAATAGCAGTTACAAGGACACAACGTCACACTGCAATAGTAGACGTCCCACTGAGAGAATAGATCAGGGGTAGCCTACAATAGCGTAAACAGTTGGGCACGAGGTTATTACACGAAAATGTGCCAGAGCGCTCGCCGAAAGGTTAATCAACGTTTCTCTCATCGCTCTCAGAGTGCCTCTTTCGCTACTTCTATGGTCGCTGTCCTTTCTTCTACATACTTCACATTATCACTTAACATCTTTCCCAGATACTTTAGGTTTCATATCACTTTTGTACTTTGTCTCTTCTAATTTTGATGTTTTCTGTAGTTTTATCTGTTCATGTTTCCATATATTTCATTTGGGGTGAGGATATCCTTGTTCAACGTTCCTCACAGATTGTTCTTGCCATTCAGCTCTTTTAGCATCTCGTTAATTTAATATCACATGACAAGAAACCCTATAAGAAGAGGTTACAGCCTTCTGATGTTTCATTCTGTGCAGTTACAACCATTACATCTCAAAAATAAAACTCATTTAATTCTTTCCTCCCTTAACATTTTTTGGTGAGAGGCGGTTTGAAGCGTTTCAGAGCACCATGCCGCCTTAGATCTTCCGTTAGAAAGATCAAAGCCTAGAGTTCATTTCCCCACACTTTTGGGCAGCCTATAGAGGCGAAACGAAGCATTTGTGTACCTTTGGGTAGCGGGGATGTTATGTACTGTTTTTTATTCCCATGTCAGGAATCTCGTGAGGTGTTTTAGTCGGTGTAATTTTGTAACACCCTGTATAATATATAAATTAAATAAATTAGCAATATATGAAAAAAGTGAACAAGAGGAGATAGAAGACCTTTTTATTACACCAATCATTGTAGTTATTTCAGTCAATCATCCTCTATATTAGCTCATATTATGTGATTCCCTGAATCAGACGACGGTACTATAATAGCAGTACACGTGTTGTGGATACTTCCGCTGATAAAGCTTATCAAAAGATTGAAATTGCTGATTCGATGAACTAATAACTGCTCGGTTTAAACAAACTTATGCCAATATAAATTCCATCACAAAAGATCTAATCACTAGATATAAATGTGCTGTAATTATAAAAGGAACTAGAGCCTATACAGGAAATTGAATCTTTTTTTCGGTAATTGAAAAAATGTTAGAAAATTTAATTGAAAATTCTTAATCGGAAATGATCTCTTTATTGAGAAAGAAAAAAAAAGACACAAACCTTTCCAGTGGATTGATTGTATTTGTTCACTATTTTCTTTCTATTGCATCATAATGGATCAATATAGAACTCATATGGGTTCCATCTTGCAGAAAAATAACTGGGCGGAACGATAAAAGTTTATCAGTGGGATCACGTTGCGGTTTTCCGTCGACAAAAAAAAGGTGGGGTACAAAGGATTAATATTTTTCTTTCTGACTAAATTGTGTAGTTTATTTTCTGACAGAAAACCTTTTCTATTTTTTTCTTTCTTTTCAATCTCTTAACTTTTCACTCGCAATACGTGGACCATAAAATATGCCACTGAACAAGAAGGAAAAGTTTTTCTTTTACTAGTACCAAATGGATTGATTCTTTCATACGAAAAAAACATGATGAAAGCTTGTTAGTTCAACCCTCTAACTCAAGTATCATTCCGAGAGTTTGTTTTATAGAAGTAAACAACTCTTTTAATTGGTTGATCTGAATTCCAGTGTTTTATTTTCCATACTTTGTTCTTGCGTTAGAATGTAACCTTTCATGTTGAAGTGCTTATAGAACTTCAGTTAACAAATTCTTGGAAACAAGGTACGAAACAACATGTATGTTGTAAAGAGAATGAAAAGTTGATTTATGTAAACAATAGCATCATAATGATGAATATGCAAGGTTTCTGTTACCTTCCTCTGATTTTAGCGAAGACATATTACTGGAACGAACTACGATATAAAAATATAAAAGAAAAACTATCATTATGCAAAAAATACTATCTGCACTTGTTTTTTAATTGAACGTTTACTCACAGAATAAAAACTACAAGTTGAGGCAACGTTCAGCAATCCAGTAGATAATGGTGGAACTACAAAAGAAATCAACACTCATCTGATCTCATTTGCGCTGTACTCTTGTATGGTGAGTCCACACCACGCTACTTTCATAAAACGTTTTGTGTATGAACATGTTGATGATGTATTAATCAACTTGTTGGTAAAGTTGATGAACATTGGAGATAACTGTTAGTTGGATCTTTATGTAGAAGTCAAGGTGAAGAGTTCTATCGGAGCCAGTAGAGTATTCAATGATGGTGGATGAGCGAGTGCGTATGCCTGAGAGCGTCTGCGTCTTAACAGAAGTTTTAGTTAATATTTATATCAGTTCGTTTCCTAATTGAAGGAAGTACTGGCACCTTTCATGTGGAAAAAAATACAACTGTTCAAGATGAAACTGTTTACAAAATTTAAAAACACGTTTTAGAAAGGTTCTTGTGTTAACTTTCACATCACTAATAGATTTTCAGATCGGCATACATCACTTGTGAAAAAGACAAATACATGTGACAATTCTTATATCTTGTGAACCAAGGTCGAATCATGGTTATTGCGGAAAGACTTCCTTTCATAGGAAAGTACACGGGAATATAAATAATCTCACTGTCTCGTGCTGCTTCGTTTTGACTTACTTAATTGTTACCTTGGAGCTGAGATTAATTTTAACGTTTGATCATGATCCATTACATTTTAGACGTCGGGAAACGAATCTTAAAGACAACTTAATTTAAACCGAAATATCTTACAACTAAATACAATGCAACACATAAAATTAAGAAAATAATGAAATAAATAAAATAATAAAATTGGGATATACTTCATTACCCATGCCTTAGGTAACTAACTCAAACTGGAACCAATGTTGAAGTTGGAGAAACTGTAACAAAAGATTCTAAGCACATCAACAAATAAATTGGGTTTAGTGAAGTCTGATATCAAACAAAAATATTTTGACAAACAAAAGAACAATGAACCATTGAACATACATAAAATAATAATTCATCTTTAAAGGATTGTTAAATTCAGGTATAGAGAGTCCTTTAAATGTTCATAAATATGATATTGGTTACAAGAATAAATGAATGTTTGAATATTTCCAATAATAGTTTAAATGAATGTAAATAATTGATTAAATATATTTTTTCAACCAAACGTTCGTATCTTGTATATTTGAAGAGAATTAAAACTGTCCGTTGACTCTATATAAATAAGGAGTCAAATATTAGAAATATGTTATTGTAAACTGTTCTCTGATCACTTTAATTGATGGCGATACAAGTTCGTTAAATAATACACTGAATATACGTTTCTTATGCACATTATTAACAATGTTTCTTGCTTGTATCGTCCATATATAAAAGTATGGAAACTACGATTATACAACTTGCACTTGGGATTAAAGTGTCCGATGACATTTTCAATGAAGATATATTGTTTGTCACTTTGCACTAAAGGGAGCAATTTTCTCTGGGGCTATTCACTGAAGTATGGTGGATTGATGTTAAATTTTCTTCTGTTGAGCAGACCAATTATTGGATTCCAGTGGTAGATAGTTCTTCTGCAAAACATTATTCTTGTAAAGATGGTATTTCACTTGAAAAGGAAAGTTTATTATGTTGATTCAACACTCTGGGGTGGATCATTGTTAAGGGAGAAATATTGGTCTTACTGCAGAGTAACTGGCTGGTGAATAGAGTTGGTGGGGATACCATTGTTGTCAGATCTGTACTGTTGAAAGCTGACATTCTGCTTGAAGTAGATGGTGAAGCTGGTCGCAACGGGAATGGAAGCTGGTACTGGCTGTTGAAGTTTTTGTAGAAATAACCAAAGATGTTTTAGGGTATCAGATACTTACTGGGAGAAACTTTGTTCTTTATGAAATTTGTGAAAAACTGTTCACTAATTTTCTTTTGGAAGTGCATGTTGAACTGGTTGAAATATGTTTGTATGGGCGAATGTATATTGTTTGTATATATATAGTGGGTAAATGAATTTATAGCAAAATAAGTAATAAAAGCTTAAAACTGAAGTAAAATGGATTAAAATATAAACATAAAAAAATATGGAAATTTATGAAATCAAAACCAATTAAATAAATAAAATCGAATAATTCTAAAACAAAGGGCTAAAATAAGGCATTTTGTTGCTAACTCTAAAGCTGGTATTTAAATTTAGTATAATCTTGCATATGGAGCTACATAATATCAAATAAAACAAATTAATGGGTAAATATGATTAAAACTAAAATATACAAAAAGTAGTAAGTTCATAAGGGGTAAAGTTACATATACTTATAAGACAGAACTTTTCATAATAGCCATGACTTGGATTAAGTCTGGGGAATGCTTTTGTAAAGTTAACAAAGGCATTTCAATAGTTATTAACTTAAATGTCTCTTATCACACCTAATCGTAACGAAAATTTATAGAGAAACAAAATTGATTTCATTAATGTTATTCGAACTATTGTTCTTAAGGGAAAATTAAACTCATGCATTTGTATTTAATAAAATCGCGTAAAGTAATTATCGGATGTGAAGCGAATAGTTAAAAAGAAAGCATACAAGCATGTAATACTGGGGTATTTTTTACAAAATAAGTTCTTTTGGATGCAATATCGATATAATAAACGTTGTATGTCTGATAAAATAATGAAAGAATGGGGATAAATTGTTGGACGGCAATTGAACTAATAATAAGTTTATTCGTTTATAATTTTAAAGAAGGAGTTTGCAAGTACGAATTTATATTATATTGTCTTAGAGAAGGAAGAAAGAGTTCTAATTAAAAACATTTCGTTTGTTGTTGTTGTAATTGAATGGTAGTATGGCGTGGCTAAAGTAATCAAATCTTCTTAGTCGCGTGCCATAGATATAACACAGGGGAACATATTCTGTTCGCTTGAAGGAGGAAGAGAAGTGTAAACAAGATGGAAGTGGGAGTCGAAAATGAATAGTTCTTAACAGGGCTTATAAAGAGTTCTGTAAAAGGGAAAGAGAGGAGAAGAAAAGACGTTTTAGATTCTTTAGAAGACTTCAAGAGATGATTTCAAACTAACGTTTATCTCTATAGATAGGCGGAACTTAAGACTAATGTTTCAACTATCTATGAAGGAGGGGGAAGACGAGTATTAATTCATGAATGAAAATTTAAAAAATGGCTGCTACGCACGTAGTAAAAGGCGTGGCTTAAAGTCAAACAACAGATTGGGTGTCTGGACTTAATATATGTAAGAGAGAGAGAGAGAGAGAAAGAAGGAATGATTTTTGATGAAGCTTTTCTTTCAAAGAAAAAATATGTTAAGGATTGCGATGTTCCAAGTAAGATGTAAGGAGATGCTAATAAATTTAATACCGTGTCCACTCCATAATGAGGACAAGAAGAAGACTCTTTTTGTTAAAAGAAATGTCAGTTGCCGTTCATTGAAGGTAGTAGTAGTGTTCTGATGGCCGTAAACGGATTTCAATTACGTGTAAGACTGTTATCGATTCCTGAAATGTTTTAATCAATAAAAAAAATGACGTTTTTGGTGACTTCAGCGTTGAAGAATTTTTCTTAACTTTTGGGGAAGGCAATTTCGAAATACTTGGAAATTGGCTAGAAGATTGGGCTAGGAGGGATATTAGTAGACACGAGTTTGAAATGTTGGGTGCCATATTTTGGTCCAAATTAAAGTTGCTAGTTTACGGGAGTTAGGTGCAAAGAACTTCCTAATCAACGCGTATCACTGCGATCGAGTTGTATTGTTGGTATATATTTAAGGTAAGTGAATCTAAATGTTTATATGTAATTTATATAAGGTCGATACATTTGTATGCATGGTTGTCTAAACTAAAGGATAAAGCTGCAGTAATCGCATTCCGATATTACATATTCGAACTACTTAAATTCTTAGTCTCTTGTAACTATAGTTACTATATTCAAATATTTAAGGTTTTATCAATGATTCAAATTTGTAATAATCTTTATATCTCAATTGTGAACTTGGAAATAACAAAAAATGTGGATATTTAGTTCATTTCGTCATATTCGGGTAGTTCAAAATCGCAAAACATCATCATCAAAATACTGAAATTCATTTCTTCGTATCAATATATCTCGCAATCAATAATCATCGTTCAATATAGAAACAACATAAAGAACGGGAACAATCAAATACGGTACCCGTGTCGTTATATAATCAAATCAATCACTAAGGAAAAATAGTTTAGGAATTTGTCTTAAATGCTTCAAAATTATCAAAGATATTTTAAATATTTCAAAAGGGAAAGGGGTCTTTACTACTGTTCATTAATAAAATTATTTAAAGGGGGACTTATTTTAGTACTTCTATATGGTTAAAGTTAAACTCAAAGAATTAATTAAAGATGTTTCTACAAACTAGAATATATTAAAATATGTAGTTTACAACTGCAAACTGGTAATAACCTAGGCGGATGTCGTTGTAATTTCACTCACTCTTTTCTTTATTCACTACGTAACATTTCGTATCATCCATTATCCGAAAATTATCTTGGTTGATTTGTGTTTCCACAACTGCTAAAAGTGGGAAATCCTGATGGTAATTGAATGTGAACTGTGCAATATTATAAATTTGTAATGTGGAAGCTTTCGAAATTGAAATTTGTAGGAGAATTAAGTTAAATGAAAGTGTAGATGTTGCCAGTATAGTAACCTATAGATTCTTACATTAATATGGGAACAATAATTTGTCTTAAAGTTACTTTGTAGGTCAACTCGCAAAAATCTAGTATTTCCTGTCTATTTCATGATACACTGCTCTCTTCTTTGCCATGTGTTACGCCCATAGATGTACTCAACCTAATTATGCTTGTCGTCCTTCATAATAATTTTGATGAAGGTTCAAGATGATATAATTTTATCTACAGTAATATGATAGTGGGTGTGCCACTTGATAAAAGGACATGGCTACTATCTGCCTTTACCTATGAATAGAAGAAAGATTATATAAATATTTAAAATTAATGTGTAAGTTGAAGTACTGTCAGAATTACACGAAGTTCAAATGTATTATAAACTTTATTATTATTATGCCAATTATTTTTAGAGAAATTTAGCTATGGAATTATATGCCTATACCGTAATATCGATCTAAATCTTGTTAATGCGCAACTGTAAATCAATCGTGTAATAGCGATATCGAAATTATCTGCTAGAAGGGGTAATCGAAATGTAAATTAATAATAGTAGGAGGCGAGAAATGGTTAGATTTTAACAGGGTTTGTAAAAGGAGTCCTGGAAAGGGGAGGAAGAATGATTAACATATTACTAGCGCAAAGGGATGGAATACTGAAAGAAACACCACTAAACGATCATAACTAGTTAGCCTTATTAAACAAATTTTAAGAGTTGTACCACGATGTTATAAAGTTGAGACTGCAGTAGCGAAATATGTTGTTATTAAAGGCTATATTTTCCGTTGTTGTAATTTAAAAAAATACACATTAAATTTGGGGCTACAAAATTATTATTGTAGGGAATAGTGGTATTAAAATTCGAAGTTTTTACTTGTTACAATTATGATAAACAAAATTACAAAAGTGGTTAAATTATTCTTATTTTGAAGAATCAAACAATAGGTGGTCAAAGTATTGGATGTTAAAATAATGTGGCAATTTTCTCTATTTGTTAAACAAGAAGAAATTTTAGGGGAACGGAAGAAAGATGGAGCTGAAAAATGAAATTGCGTTATTTACATGAAGCATCTGTACATTAGATTTTAAGGAAAGTTGAGCATCTTGTTTAACAATATTGCCATAACACATGTGTATATTGTTTTATTTTATTTACTTTTACCTATATTGTCCGATTATTGGTGGCCTAAAATACAAGTGGTGTTTAAAGTTAAATTTTAATCACATGGTGTTTTTAGTAGTAGGCTTTACTTATATTTTTAAAATTCAGGATTTTTATAAGTATTATTTACTTTTCAGTTAGATTCAACGTATTAAATAATTGTAATTGATTTGATAGACAACAGGACCTAAATAATTTAAGGGAAAGTAGGTGTCACTGCATAAAATATAATTCATCTTTATTATTTCTCAAAATATATCGTCGTTGGCACCAGAATTCAAATAAATATATCTATATAAATCACGCGTCGTAAAATTCATAAAATCAATCAAATATATGTATCAGCTAGCTTCAAATATCAATATTATATAAAATGCGTAAACAATCGTCGGTGCAGGACTGATAAATATCATCATAATAAAATCATTATATATATGTAGTCATCGGCAGTGCCGTTATTACCGTCGAATTTACCATAAAATTCAATATTTTTGTACATAACGGATTCTCCGCTGTGAATTAACGTCGTAAAATTAAATAGTACTACAGGACAAAATAATGGTCAAATATTAATAAAGGCTAAATTCAAATTCAAATACAAACTACTGTGAAAGTATCGTACAAATGAACTACACTTTCGTCTCACCGGTACGAAACTGACGTTTGCATGTAAACCATTGGTAACTTAAATATTAGAAGCCGACTCGCGAGAACATGCTTTTTTTTACTTGCTTATACATCCTCAACTAACACGAATTTTACGAAGACGTAGTGCGTAAATTTATTGAACTGGGAAGTGGACAAGGAGAAGCATATGATGGATTCAGTGTGTAAAAATGGTTTTGTGCATTTATGTAGTGTGAAGTGGTTCCTTTCTTTATTTTATTTTTTTGAAATAAAATATAATTCATTCTGGCTCTGATACCCCCTTTTCCAGTATGTGTGCGTGAAAGTGAAATTGTGTATCTTCAGCATACAAATGGTGTGGTTTTCTTCTAAAGTTTTGTGCATAATGAACATGGCTGTTTAATTTGGTTGTCCTCCCTCTGAAATCCAGGTCTGTTCAACGTATGTTTAGATAACAAAAGTTAAGTATGATAACCTTGTTTTAAAATCCTTGAAATTTACACCTTGCGCCTAGAGTAACGCAATGTTTAGAAACGCACTTCCCATTTTCCCTCAGCATTTTGAGTTTTCGTTTTTAGATATTACAGTGGCTAAATTGCAAATGATTCCGATTGATATTATCTGCTATAGTTAAACCGAAAAGTTAAACGTATCGCAAATTTTTATTTCGGTGTACAAAGTTTCAAATGTCTTCGTTGCTTTCTACGTTGCTCCGTAAGCCAAATTACGCCAATAAAAATTATGTTTGAAATTTACCTAACCCAAAACTATCATTCTTATGTATGTTTAAAGCAAACTGGTGGTTAGGTTGTATTGGTTTAAAAATGTAAATAAGTACTAAATTTTGACAATGATTTTCGGAATATGAAAGTTAAATTTTGTCTATTAAATACCATTGTAATTAATCGTTTTCGAGTAAAGAAATTTTGCGTTCTGTAATAGTCGAAGTTTGTTTTAACTGGGCCAAAGTGTAATTTGCCTAACCTAATATTTTGGAAACTGAAATATCTTGATCTTTTGAGGAAAATATGTGTGTGAAATTATGACCCTGCTCAGATGCAGAGCATTATTGTAATTCTTCTCATTTTCATCTGTCGTACGAAATTTAACAGCACTTCTGGAAATACGTTATGATATGCTAGAACATTTATTCAGATTTATTTCCCTCGAAATTCAATGACCAATCTTTTGCGTTGCTTTTGTTTTCCTAAGTGAAAATAAATACATTTTACCAGATATTTCGTGTGCGAAGGTTTTAACTGTTCAAAGGTTTTCAACCTTCCGTTATGTCAGTGCGCGGAGTGATATTTTCCTACATGTATATGAAATATGGTTCAGATGAAGTTAGGTTCGGATGCTTTGATCAGACTGAAGTAAATTTTAGAGAATAGTCAAATCAGTTAAGTTAATCTAAATTTCGTGATCAATAGTAACTTGCACGTGGTTGCGTTGGGCCTTGTACATTTTAGTAACTAACCGTTCATTAAGTCTGCCCTTCATGACTTCGTGTACTGGGTGAAGAATGTGTTGTTGAAGCTTGTAAGAACGAGGTAGGGTGTTGGATACCGGAGTGAAGTTGCAGTTTTGGACTTGGATCGGGTGCATTGGCGCCCCCTACTGCCGAACTATTCTTATAGTGTGGAAGTGCAAGTGTCGACTACTGCTCCAGAGACGGGAACTGGGCTCTGCCTGGAGGATCATAGTTCAATGTCGGATTTTTGTTTTTGCGTTTATGGAAAGTGAGTTGTGGTGAGGGCGATGTGAGTGGTAACTGACTGAATAAGGTGGAATGTGCTATGTATTGACCCGCCTGCTCGATGTCCTGATGGGGTAATCTGAATAGTAATTTAGTTACGTTAGGTCACTGAAATAGCGTTTTAAATTCTAGATATTTTTCTCGACGATTCTTCGACTGTTTTCTTTGCGCATGTCTTATTTTTAAGGGTTTCTATCTTCCTTCCTCTGAATGTCTTTAATGAGCATAGGACTCGGAGAATGCAGATTTGGGAAGATGATGTGGATTTTGAGTGCAGTTTCCAGCGAGATGTTCTGGTCGAAGTCTCCCTTCTTTTTCTTTGGGGTCTTTTTTTTCTTCGTGGTTTAGCCTTCTGCTTTTCGCCAACTACTCTGCGTTTTATCACTTATTTTCGGACTTCTTCCATGCATGCTTGGTGATCTAGACTAGTGCGTATATTGTCTTTGATGAGTGTTATGCTGAAACAAGGCATCGAAGGGTCGGTACCCACGTTGTTTTCAGGTCCCATAGCGGTTCTCTTTGTTTCTTTGTGACTTCTTCTGTGGCGTAATGTAGGCTTGTCTCCCAGGTAGGTTTAGGGTCGAATTCAAAGTCGCTTTTTGTAGAAAATTGTTGTAGTCTTTTTCAGTCTGCTGCTTATTCATAATCCTTTCTCGAGTTTTCGAAGGGTTCCAAAATTTCAAGTTGATTCTCTTCAAGAAGCATTTCGTTAAGTGTTGATTTTTATAGTTTTATAGTCATTTATTGAGACAATGTTTGAAATTAACTATTTCATAATGCAATTTTCTTTCTCTTGAGAAGTAAAAGTTGTTCTTGTTGGGAATTAATATTGCGTTTTGTAAAAGAGAAAGTCTATCTCTTTGACTATCTGTCTTGAGAGAGAGAATTTGTTATGTATTTGTAGAGGGAAAGTGTAAAATACAACAAAATAATAATATTCATTGTTCTTTTACAAAAAATGTCGAGGATGTTTGCAAGAAAAGTGTTAAATCCATTGGAATGTTGAAATGAAAAACAAATAAGAAAAATATTCAGTTCAAATTCAACAAAATCGTTGAGAAGTAGGTATTTTTTTAAAATCCAAAGCCAGAAAGTAATTGCATGTGGGTTCGGTATAGTGTCGCATATAATAATATCCAACATACTACAATTGAAATATCAGCATTTTCATAATTCCAAAATCACATACCTACAATAAAGTGTGATTCGCTTCTAGAATTCTTATCCACAATATAGTTGTCCTGTAATACTGCAGTTTAGCTACTTGTGCCATAGAGCACTGGAAACGACTCAAAATGCTATGTTTTATCTTCTTGTAGAAAGGAAACCTACTGAAAGGCGTGGGAGACAAACACATGACCAAGTGGAAATTAAACTGTGCTCATAAATGGCACAGAACCCGTGTATAAGAGACGCAAAAGTAGTTAGTCCTTGTTTCCATAGAACACAATTATTGGCCTGAATCAGAGGCTGATGTGAGTGAAAGTAGATTACAGAGAAAGCATCTGTGTGTCCTTTCATTCAGAATGCCCATTAAATTGCTGCAGCAACAATGAATACTCACCAGAAAAACAATGAAAATCACGTTATTCCACATAACTCCCGTGCCTATAACAAGGAGGGTCACTCAATTAAGCCATTCACCCCCTAAAAAATAGTTCAATTTTTCTGCCGGGGAATTCGTTCTGTTCCACACAGGTATGAAAACCATGCTTAAAACGACAAGAGTGATTACTCCTTGTGTTTTATAGATTAAAGTTGGAATAACATAGTTTTCGTTGTTTGTGGTGATTTTCCATTCTCTAATGAAAATCCCGTAATTTTAAATAGTATTGCGTTCTACAGAAACGTGGACTAACTACTTTCGCGTCTTAAAAATGGGCTTTATGAGCACATCGAAAAGATGATGACATCTTCCACACTAGGTCACTTTTTTGTTATTTCTCATGCTTTTTAGTAGGTTTTCTGGCTATAGAAACATAAAACGTAGCATTTTGAGTTGTTTTTACTGTACTAGTCCTGTAGAATCATCTCCCAGAATATTTACCTTCCCTCCTGAAACACCCTGTAAATGATGTAACTAAAAAAATATTTTAAAAAAATGTCTACGAAATAAGAACGAAGTCAAAATGCTCTTAGAAAAAATACATCATGGCGCAGCATATTACAGCACAGTCTTGTTACTGGCGACAATATTTCCGCCATTTTGGATTTTGGTAACTAAGGCCCATTTTTAATTTGTAAAGATTTAAAATATGGTTTAGGGCGTTAAAAATACGTCTCATTTAATCCTGGCACAAGAAAGGGAGCATTAGCGGAAAGATGTACCGTTACTTACAAGATTAAATATTGTGAGGTGTAGATATGATATGGGTGATGTAGTTCTCTCTTGATAGGTTTATACCATCTTTGCCTGAAATGGGAAATTTCAATCTCTCCAACCCATAATAATAATAATCATCATAATAATAGATTTTCAATGTTTTCCATATATTTAATCCTGAAATAAAAGCACAATTTTAGTAGGTGTTTTGTAAATATAGGTTTTTGCTAACCAATTTCATTAAGTATAACAATTCAATTATATCTAATAATAAAGCACTCAAACACTAAACATTAATTAGAGAATGAATGTTTTCTCTTGGGCAATGAAACAGAAATACCACTAAAAGCCAATAAATTAACCTCAAGCAGTCAGATATTCCATTTTCATTGATATAATCTTTCTGACTGGTCAATCAGAAAAGTTCTTCATTCATTACAGTTGGTAGTAGCACAATAGTTTCCTTGTTTCCTTCTCTATGGTCTTTAAAGCTTTAGTTCAAACCAAAATTATTCAAGTAACAAAGAGCTTAAAGGTAACATTTAGTTATGGAATGTTGAGAATTCTCTTCGTGCTTTATTACATTTAAATGCTTGTTTGTTCTATTATTTCGGTTTGTTTCGTGCAACTGGTATTTATTTAATGTCGTTCATTTGTGGTTTCAAGTTTGATATCAAAGCATAAGTGATTAGAACGTTCTCATGGATCAACGTAATGTTAGTTCTTTCCTTCACTGCTGTGCTTGAAACCAAGAAACTAATCGCGCACAATCAAACGATCAGTGTATTGGTTCAACGAGAGGATCCTCGTATTAATACTTGTAATATACTTTCCAACTGCTTGGATGCTGATTATATTCACTGACATCACAAAGAATTTAAATTTTAGATTCATGCGTCTTAGTGCTTATAATAAATATATTTATTAAATCTTATAATGTGGTATTCAAAAAATGGTTCAATTTACTGAGTTGGTGATTTTTGGTAATTTGTTCTGCACTTTGGGACGCTTTTGGGTTAGGAACAGAAATCAAAATGAATTATTCGTGATGGCTCTACGTCTAAAGGTAGAACCCAGATAGCACGAAAGTTTATGTCAACTTTGCACTAGCCTTGAATTTTCCTTGTCGCGATAAATGTGACGCATCAAGCGTCTATGCTTCTCTATGATGGGGCCCACCTACATTTGTCTGTTGGAAGCATGCAAAACATCAGTGCCTGGGGATACGATATCCTCTCTCACCCTGCATGTTTATTAGAATTAGCCTCTTGAGACTTTCAAATGTTTCATAATCAGTAACACTTCCTAACGGGAAAACGATTTGCTAACCAAGATGCTTCGATTCATGTTGTCAGCTATTTCTTAGACTAGTGTGGTATATTTGCACGAAAACATGTTGGTCAAAATGTATTGCTGCGGAGGACATATTTTTTCTAAATAAAATGTATTTCTTTCTCGGCTAGTGGGAGTTTCTTTGTATCAGTATCGGCTACTAATGAAACAACCTAGTAACCACGGAAATAGACTTAACACGCTTAAGTATACGACTACAGTTAAGAGACTTCTGAGTCCAGCACACACCAGTTTATGTTAAAACAGCTGACCCAGCCGTTTGTTGAGTATAGCATGTTAAAGTTCCATCATCTGGTTAATTAAAGTAATTTAATTCTAGTTGTTTGAATTTATTTATGTCTTTTAGGCATCTCAAGCTCAGACCGGGATAGTGGGGAAGTTAGTAGGTATCATTCCGGCATTTGGGTGGTATGACTGAGGAAACCTTCGAAAATCTCAGTCAGGATAGGTAACCGATGGGATCATTCCCAGGACTTTGCAGTCGATAAGCCAACTCTATGTAGTTATTTGAATAGCATAGTTGTTGTATAAGTATACTAATTTAACTTGGGAGTAGTGTGTTAAGTTTAATCATTTTTGTGGACGATCCAGGAATTGAATGAAAAGATTGAGAACTACTGATTTTACTAGTTTTCAATTGCCGATCGCAAAGCCTTTTTCCAGAACTTTCTGGGAAGTTCTTTCTTTTGCTATCAATGGCTCTCACAGTAACAAATTGCTGTAGAACCACACGGGCTAATCTCCAAATTAAAATAAATTAGGACCTCTTCTCACAGATCGTGAAATTGTGTAACCACAACGTTTGTTCTGCCATGAGAAACTGAAACCTCAATCTAACGGTTGGACCAGGTGCAAAATATGAGGTTATCAAACCTCTCTCTCTCTCTCTCTCTCTCTCCCTCCCTTTCTATGTGTGTGTGGTTGAAGGTTTCATAGCTTAAGCTGCGAAAGGGTCAATGAAGGCTGGGACATTAAACATCTTCTAGGTTAAAATTACCAAATTACCAGTGAAAGTAGAAATTTCATCGTTTTTATTACAAAGGCATGTTCTCAATATTTTTATCCATTAGAGAAAAGACTGATAATTGAAAATATTTTCTTTATTTTTTTTGTCTAACACGTCCAATAATTTAACTTGTTCTTGAGCACAAGGACCTAGAACCGTGTTATACGAGTAATATCAGCTACAGTGGTAGCTTTGAAGTAACCTTAAACTGAAGTAAAACCTTCAACTAACGTAATAATTCTGTATTTTTAGAATAATCGCAAGTAAGAACATTAATTAACTAATTCAATAGCTTAACGGAAGTCGCAAGTTCATCGCGACAATAACGTACTATAGCAATTGAATTGTATCCTGGGCGGGCAAGATCGAGCTAGTTTTCATCACAAACATCCACTACATCTCGACGATTCATTTTAATATTGTCCTCCCAATATCGTCTCGGTCTTTCCAATGTCCTATTTCCCTCCGGATTCCCAAACAGGATGGAATATGATATTCGCTTTTTCGTCATCCGAGCTACATCGCCTGGTCATCTTAGCCGTCGTGATTTCGTTATTCTTATATTATTGAGTGAATCGTACAAGTTACCAGATAGAACATTTTATTAAATCATAATAATTTGTGTCACAAGTAGTTAAATTAAAAACAAAAATATATCTAGTAATTGCATGATAAACCAAAATTGTAGAAGTAGGGCTGTTGAAGTAGCTATCCAACTGTATGAAAATATTTAATTGAGTTGTGCTTAGCAACACTGGAGCGTTCGATTCAGCAGATAAGAGAAAGACATTTCACTGGGTTTGTCCATGTTCGATTTAATCCAAACAAGATCAAATTTTCACTTATTAATTTTATTTACACTTATTGTCGTAGTTTTTCTCTTTTTCTTTAAAATAAATATTCTTGATTTATGCTCATACTGGACTGTCAATATATTATGCGTTTAGTAATACTCATATTATTCTGCATAATTCAAGAATTAAAATAATAATAATAGGGGACTACACAGCGTCAACGAGACTAAGGAACATGAGTTAGAACAGGAAGTTTCTTTCCCTTTGGATTAAGCTGGAAGTGGACAAATGAGGTTAATTGTTGCCTCTTGCGTTTGGCTTTGGATCCACCGCATTATAACGAATGCATTGCAGTCGTAAGCCTTGGTCGTAAGCATTCATTATGTCTTGCTTACCATCCTGTCTAACTACGTTATAACATCAGCAACGAGATGATGTCATTCCTTTAGGTTGATCCTGATGTGATAGATACAATATTGTTATATCTTAGAGAGACAGAATTATTTAATTATTTTTTTAGATTATTGTACGCGTTCTCTTATTTTTTAAGTTTTAGTTTTCGGCTACGTTATTTAAAATCTTGTGAACGTCTCTTTACAGCCATTTATTTCATTTACTCTGTTACTGAAGCCGTTTTACACTTTTCAGTTTTAAATATTTTTTTCCGCTCCTATAAACTAACATCTTTGTTTTAAAAATTAATTCACTGAAGACCATCGACCTCTACGTAAACTATACTGGAGTAACTATTTTAATGTTGAAAGATAGACGCCAGAACAAATATTTAAATTCGTTTGTCCACTTCCAGTCTAATCCAATGTGGACCAAATTTTCAGTTCTAACTCAGTTTTATACGCTTGATATCGCTGTGTGGCCCGTTTTTTGATTCAAGTCTTAATTCCTCAGTTATTCATGTAAGAGTATACCGCACTCTGAATACAATAGAAAATATTACAAATAATATTTACGTTTTTCGCAAGAATTAAGACATAAATACAAGAGCGGGCCACACAGCGATATCAAGCGTAAAAAACTGAGTTAGAATCGAAAATTTGGTCCATATTGGTTTAGACTGGAAGTGGACAAACGAGATTAAGTTTCCTCTCCGCTCCCTAGCTTCACATATTCATGAAATTTTCAATGGCTGCAGTCAGTCCAGTATCGTATTAATGGAGGTCGATGCTGAAGACCCAGTACACCTTCTCCTTTTATTTTATTTTTATTTACTAACAGAAATATTTAGATGTGATGAAGATAAAGGGCTTCCCCAATCGGAACCCCAATAGCTCACAAAGGTTAACAACAGTGAATTCAACGTTAGTCTCGTTAAGTAATTTTAACGTTGTATATGTACCTAATTTACTAAACGCCTGTTCAACGGTTTTTTTTAACATTCATAATCAATGTAGTATTAAACGGCAAGAAGTGGACAATGAACAACTTTTTGAACGTTGTATTTGCCCACCTCTTCAATGGTTCAAACCCACGTCTTGCATTTGACCAAGAGAGAGCACCGAGTTTGTAAATTTTCCGTGCGTCTGCAGCAGGATTCGAAGCTTGAAATTTCCACACTCGTCGTTTGCAGGTCCTTGCACTAAAAAATCATACATGGAACCATCTTGTGAGCAACTACTATTTTACTATCCTTTTATGTTACGAAAGCTTTCTATGAATAAAATTCATTTATATAAGTTAGGTGACCATACTTGTTCCAGTGATTCCAAGACGACTCGAGATAATTCAACTTCTTCCTTGTTACAACTGTAAATTTGGCTACCATCACCCCCACCCCCACCCCCCACCGCCACTACATGAGAAATAACTCCATTATCAATAATTTCTGTCTATACTCCTTGAATTTAGAGATTAGAAATGAACATGCATATCAATCAAGAAATTCCTAATATGGTTTTAGAAAAGAGCAATAACAATTAGCGAAAAAGTAGAGAATACAAAATTAGGACCCCTGAAATGACTATGTCTTGTCAATCACTTTCGAATGTTTCTTTCTAATAAAATAATAATACTTTTCGAAACATATTTATTTTTCAAACCAGGAAGACAAATAGCCGGGTAAACTGAACAGAATCCGGGAATGAATAGTCTCTCTAGTATAGGTTGAATTTTTACACTATATAGGATTGCTGATTGTATCTTGTGCTAGTTTGTTGGTTTTTCTCTCCCTTTCCTGTCCATCAGATATTTGACAACATTGCTAAAAGGTGACATTACTTTCGGGGTTATCGTAACATTATGAGACCTGGTAACATAAAATGAAGAGTAAAATATTAACGAGTATAAGGATTCTTTGTGGCTGAGCGGTTGCACCGACGAAATACCAACGACAAATGCAGAAAGTTCCAGTTTCGAATCCCACTGCAGACCGGTAGATAATTTACAAACAAAATCAATATATCAACATGAAAGAAATGGATAAAGACAGTAACCGTGGTGAGTAATACACGTCATCAAGTTCAATACTCTCTTTTGATCCAGTGAAAAGGGTGATTTTGAGCCATTGAACAGGTAGAGAAATACAACGTTACAAAAACCTTTACAAAATACTGCACTTCTAAAACGTCAAATAAACCGTTGAACAGGCGAACATTTAGGTACAATGTTAAAATTACGTAGCGGCACTAACGTTGAATCCACCTTTTCTCAACGTTTGTGTGCTACTGGGGAACGAGCTTATGCCATAGTGCTGTTACCACCCATACAATTAATTTTGTCTTATCTTGTGTTCGGCTTCAGATAATAACTTGATTTGTAATACAGTCGAGCAGTTCAGTATAGTAAGTACAGATCAATGTAATATCTTTAAAAGACAGTCATAGTTTATGAGCGACTCAATACATTTAATATTCCCAGAAGTGACGTCAGCACAGCGAATAAGTCGTCAGCACAGCGAATAAGTTGTCAGCGAGCAAGAGGGAAGGCGCAATTTTTTGCTTGTTAAACGTAATGTCTGCTGTTTTCATCACGTATAATAAAAAAAGAAAACTACTAACCTGACTTTTTAATCTTTTCCCGTGGATTGCATAAAATGTTTAAGATCCATATAATGAAAGAAGTTTAACCTAATTTTCTGATCTATAAGGCCTGACTGAACCTTATATGCCTAAAGGCCATAAATAAAATTCAATTCTCGTCTATAAGGGTCAGTCAATGGAAAACAGGCTACCTCGTATGTGTCAACGTGAGGATACCGCGGCTACTTGAAGGTAGTTCCGTTGTCGGTAGATAGATGGCAGTCGCGTCTCAGGCTTGTGTGAAGCAGTGCTAATGTGAGCCTTGTGAAATGCAAACTTGCAGGGACTTGTCTGGCACATCATAGAGGCCAGTAGTAAGGAAGGGCAACGAGGAGTCGTGCGTTTCTTGGTGGTGGAAAGTGCGAGAACACGAGACATTCTTTGCCGAATGTCAACAGTGTATGGCCAACATTGTTTATCTCTTTCTTCGCAAAAGCTCTCACTCCACTTTCTCAACCAACTCTTTGAACAGTATAGATGAAAACAGAGAACACCAGTGTTCGGACCGCTGGAACACAAGTGGACGGCCTGTCCCATATCAAGAAGGACAAATCTGTCCGTGAGGTGTCCTTTCTAAACACCCGATCTGAAATGGAGCTAAGAGACAGGGGGGGGGGGGGAGGGTGGATTCTAAAATGTAAAAGTATGCAAATTACTCCACTCCTTAACCCGCGACAGTGATAAAGAATGTCCCCCACGCACTGCTGTCAATTGATTGTAGGCATGGTACCGAGACCGGGACTAAGGTCCAGGAATCGAGACTTACTCGAGACGAGACCAAGACCGAGACTTATCCCTCGAGACGAGACCGAGACTTATGAAAACAAGTAAGTAGGATCTCAGTCGCGGGACACCTCAACGGAACCTCAACTATCTTCGTAACCCTGGTAGTTCCTGATTTGAAAATTGTCGACAGACAGACATAGCGATTGCATAAGGATTCCCAGCACTTGTTGATGAAATCTAAATGTATAAATTTTCCCTGTAGAAACTTCTTAGTTTATGCAGAAGGAATTCAGCCCAACATATCACGTAAATATACCTCTACATTGGATAAAAACAATATTGTTTTGATAAAAATCAAGTGAGACGGAGCGAGCGTGAAATTTGGATTATCTATATGTCGTTGGTGAAGCTTCGTCGAGACCTCTCGAACAACAACTCAGCCACCTCGTAGCCCTAGTATTTCGTGAGTTGAAAGTTGTCGACAGACGGACATAGATAGGATATAAGATTATACTTACTAATGCCCTAGACACAGTAAAGTTAATTCTTTTTATCTATTAAGCTCTGCTTTGCTAGGAATGTCGGAATGACATGTTAATCTGATTACACGGCTTATTTGAAATACCAGTGTGCTTATTTCATTTTATAAGATTCGCAATATGCTATTTGAAAATAGCGCTTACCGGGAACACACTTCACTCTTTTTTTTTCTTTTTTTCTTATGTATGGGCGTGCAGCTGTAATCTATACCTATGAATAGATTCTTTTAATCAGTGAAGAGAAGTATTCTAAACTAATTAATTCATGTAGCTGTGGAGTTCGGTAAATGATATTTTCAATTTCTTTGTACAAAAGTTTACAATAAGTAAATTTTTTGTCACGTACTGTACACTGTTAAAAAATTTGTTAACATTGCTAAGAATTCTCGATGAAGTTTTGCAGAATATTTTAGTATTACATGTTGTTTCATTGTAATGGAGACTTTTTGTATGATTATCTGGATATTTTTTGTTTTCAGTTCTCCACATACGCAGAATGAGAAAACTTTCTTATGGTAGCTGTGCATGCAATGTTAATCAAGAGTTTGCTGCCGCCTTTTTGTCAGTTTTAATTTTGGTAGAAATGGGAAATATTTTGAGTGAATGGGAATTCCTAACCTTAATTGATAATTACATAAATGATTAAAATATGGCGTAAGTCGTGGGATCAACTTCGAGATTCAGTCCCCATGATTCTAACACTATACTGTTTTCTTTTAACCGGAAAGTTAGAGCAGTTAGTACGACGCTGGATTTTTTAAATAAAGAACCTGTGTTCAAATCTCTTTTAGACTTTTTTCTTTTGCTTCCAACATTCCTGAGAACTGTATGATTTATGCCTTTTATTAGCCAAATTACTGAAAATTTTCAGGTAGCTATGGTTGCCTAGCTTCTCTCAGGAATATTTCGGAAAATCTTTAACAGTGTGCGTTCATTTATTTCTATAATTCTGTTAGAAAATTTCGACTAAAATATAAATTTGAATTTTTAATGTAACAGTTATTCCGTCAATTTAAATATAATATAGAAATAGCAAAACTTAAATATTACATATACCAATTTCGCAATTTGTGGTATAACATGCATTCGTTTCCATAATAGAAATATTTTCATGTGTCTCACTTATTGATATTCTATATATCTTAAATAAAGTTTTATATTACTTTAAAATCGCAATGTTTTGCTCTCTATTTCATAATATTATTTCTAATTTAAACCCCAAATTAACAATGCAACAAGCTATGTTAATAGCATATTAATATTATTGTTCTTGTACTGAGATTGGAAAGCCTGCATACCCATTTCAAATAAGTCAAGTGATGGCAACTTTTTAAAGTCTATCGTCTTTCAAGACTCTCGAGACTAACGTGTCGAGACTCGAGACTCAGACCAAGACCAGAATTTTCAGATCGAGACGAGACCAAGACCAAGACTGAACTAAAAAATCGAGAGAACGAGACCTATCGTCTCCTCTCGATACCATCCCTAATTGATTGCGAATGTCTCGCGTAGGACTGATCATACAAATGCATTTACAAGGTACTCTTATGTACGCAACCAACATCAATTCCGCATTGACCATTGTTTTAAACTCAGCTTAAACCTTACACATGTTACGTAGTTCCCAAATGAACGGTGCAAATATTCCAAATTGCTTTTGTTACAAATAGATTAAATAATGTCACGAACTGTACTAGTTAATGATATTCTTCTCGAGTAACCCACAAAATCATACTTCGAATTATTTTGTAGAAAAGTTGGTTTCCAACTTTTTGTCTTTTTTCTAGCTCTCGCGGGCTCGAATCTCAATGTTCATGCCCATTGCGAATTCGTTTATTTATTAACATTTAATAATTAAATTAGATATATTAAACATTTCTACAGTCTATCGTCTATAACATTTGACATTTTAAAGTCAGTTATTGATTAGTTGCTATGGTTACAGTCTGCCATATGCCGTCAGTCACTCTATATGCTCTAGTTACTGTCACTTTTTTGATGTAATTATCACTACCAGTTTTGAATTTTGTATTTAAAAATTATTAGATGGAACACTGTAGCACTATGGATTATATCTATGGAAATTTTCTCGTGATCCAGTCCGAAAATCCTTTGGAATTTTGTAGTTTTAACACTAGTAATTTCAGCGGCTTTATTCCCTTAAGCCGCCATCTTGCCAATCGTTGGTTTCTAACACACATCTTAAAAGGAACATTTGTTTACAGACTATAAAGAGTTCAATGCATAAATCATTTTGAGTCTGTCGTTAATGTCTCCCATCATTAACTAAAATAATGTTTGACCATAGTAAGTTTGTTGAAAACGTGTAACGTTTCACTAAAATCCAAAATTCATCTCTTACAGTATGAATTTTCGTGCACTTAAAGCGCGTATTCCTTATCTAATACGTTAACAGCAGGAACAGTAATCAATTACTTATTTCTCATATTTGGGGCACAAAGCAGGGGCTATAAAATGTACCACCAGGTTTCTTCTAAAACCACTTGAAAAGACCCACAATTCAACAACAAGAAACCCGAATAAGAAGTCTGCAACAGTTGCCAGCGACAACTCAACTAGCTGGTGTCGCGGTGACTCAGTGGTAGATCGCTCAGCACTGGCGCGTGAGGTCTTTGGTTCGAACCCGGCTCATTCCATGTGGGCTTTGTGGTGGACAAACACCGTGTGCTTGGGTTTTCTCAGAATCCTCCTGTTTCCTCCCACTTTCTTCCTTCCACCAATTCTCTCATAAATATCATCATCCATTCGGACTGAGCCAATCTGTATAAATGTCTTAAATAAAATTCAATTCAACTATTGCATTATATGCGAAAAAAGGAAGATAGTATATATGATCCAGTGTTTGAAGTGCTGCGTCTTGTTTCATACCAAATGCGTGAAAATAAGTGCGAAGAAGAAAATAGATTATTATGGCGAGTATAGAAGTGGCTGATCCTTCAAATGTGTTAAAGAAAGCCAATTTTTTTTTTCTGTAAGCAAGGCTAAAATTGCCAAAGCTCCCAAATTTAGAAGTCCTTCTTATAAATTGTATGACGTTGCATCGTCGCACTTTTTCCATCATAGCTTCTAAACCATAGCACCTGGAGGCTTGAAAATGGGTACGTATGTATATAAAGGACCAAGCTGTAATATACAATCATTACATTTCACTATTTTATAATAGATTATATATAAATCAAAGAAAGTCTGATAGTGGTACAATTTATAATATCTTCTCTTACTCGCATCTTCCGTTACCAGGAAGCGCACGATTCCTACCTGCTCTTTCTTACTAGTCCCCATGATAAGCCGGACTACAAGTCTTGTAGTCCTCGTTTGGTCGGCTAAAATGTGTCTAATTTTCTGTGATCGGCTGCAGAGCTGAACAATGTAAGGGCGAAGCCAGCGGTACCTGTGCCGATCCAGGCCGCCGAACTGACTACTATCGAAATAAAATCACATGACTTATTTTAATTTCAAAAGTATGGCATTGGTCTTATTAATTAAATAAAACATTTTGATTTCATATAATGTTGCCAAACACAGTTTTATTACTAATTTATATTTTATTAAACAAACTTTTACCTAAATGTTATTAAACTTTTCTAAAATTACGCTAAATTACTTTGGAATAATTTTTAGTGACTTCTGGCAATTATGTGACCCTTTAAATGTACAGTTTGGCTTGGCACTTACTTGCAAGCTGATGCTCGTTCCATCGTCTCAAACGAGACACGCGTATTCAAGTCTCGGGTTTCGTGCACTTTTTTCACTATTTAGAACTTGGTGTTTTCGCTCTCAGTCTCAAAATCCGAATCTTGTTTTCCCCTTCTCTCAATCTACTCGTCACCTCTCTTTACATCATTTCCAAATTCCGCGAACGTTGCTTTCTTCCCTTCCTGGTTTGGTTCATTCTTCTGGCTCTTTCCATAAGCGTGAATCAATCCAGGAAGTTCAGCTATTGTTTGCTTCGGTCATCAGCTTGCATGTACGTAAGAGGGAAACACACTTGCCAGGTCTTTGTCA
Source organism: Lepisma saccharinum (assembly GCA_022664845.1). Taxonomy (NCBI): domain Eukaryota; kingdom Metazoa; phylum Arthropoda; class Insecta; order Zygentoma; family Lepismatidae; genus Lepisma; species Lepisma saccharinum. The sequence continues at coordinate 25,994 of JAGDQP010005771.1, read as the reverse complement.
ACGAATTAATGAAATTCTTTACATATAATCTGTTGCATATAATCTTAATACAAATAATGATTTTAATATTCCTACACCTAATATAATAAATAAATACATATACTCTTAAAATTGATATCCTAGTCCCATTTCACAAGTCCGTGCATGCTTCCATACACTGCACAGTGCACACAGCTCACACTAACACTGCTTCACACAAGCCTGTGATGCCACTGCCATCTACCGGCCGACATGGCAACCACCTTGGACATCTATTCGTGGAGATATACGATGTGGTCTGTTTTCCAATGACAGACTCTTATATTTGTGTGAGTTATATAAAATGTTAGAAATGCGAAAGAAAGCAATTATTGATAAGTACAAACAGGAAAAGTGAAGTTCTAAAAATAGAAGATATGAAACAAGAGGTGAGTGCGAATCGAACCCCATCCTTCGAGCCAGCGAACCGACGCTTTATCAACTATGCTAAGCCTGTAGCAGATTAGGTTTTGTTAGAACGCAAACAGATTGGAGTGTTCCTTGCGGCGACGTTAATTCCTGGAATCGTGAATGTGCCGAGACAATATAATAGTTTTATATCCTAAACGGATCAATCGTTGGTATGCAATTTTGTATTTAAAAATTGGGTTGGTATTTTAGCTACTCATACTTGCTGAAATTCTTTAAAAAGGTTTTAAGTGTATTGCATTTGTAAAAACAACCCGGCTGCTTTTACTTTATTTTTCATAATTAAAATTTAACGAATAAATAACTAATACGTACCCGTTTTTCACTTTATATATAAATTTTGCATTACTTTTTTATCATACAACTTTATTGCTGCCCGTATAGGGTCTTTAAGCAAGTATGATAAATTAGAGTTCACTGGGTGAAATTAAGGAAGGATTTTCATGTACGCGGTAACCGCATGTTTTGCTTGCGATTTCTATGGGTAGCGAATAGAAATACTTCCGTGTTTCAATTGGCTACTCAGCCAAGTCTCAAGCAAAGCATGCGTCTAGCGCGTGCATTAAAAACCGACCTTATACCTAGTTGAATTGTTTGTCCAGAAGACGGATTTTCAATTCTACAAGAATCCTTTTGGAAATAATCTGTAACAGTAATTCATGTTTAGACTTGTACCTTCATTCCGTATTTAGGTAAGGAAAGCTCTCGATTTATTCTCCAATATGCTTTTCTGTCCTTTAGTTTACGTTTGCGGGCTTAAGTGGTAGTTGTTTGTTAAGCCCATAACAAGTGGGAGGATGTACAGTCGACGTAACTAATTGCCTCAGGTCCTGGAAAAGAGATAGGAGTGAGAAGATTTACCCACCAAGACAGGCGCTTCTCCCACTCACGGCAGTCATAGTGCGAGTAGTGGTGATTTTGGTGAAGACAAATGGAAGCGCCGAAGCAGCTTGTTAGAGATTGTCTACTTTATGAGTATAAAGTGGATATCTCCGCAGCCGAATCAAGTCGCCAAATACGTCAAGCTTTTAGGCACAATGCTGCAAATGAACGCAGCACGAAGGCATTGGTTCTAGAAATTCAGATCGGGAGATGAATCCACCAATGGGCATTTACAGACCCTGAATGACAAGGCACTGAAGGTGGTCATAGGGAAGAAGGTGGTCTTGTGGTGAGCTTGCTGAACGCTTCCAGGTTTCTGATATAACAGTCTGACTTAACCTGCACAGCATACTATATCAGAAGGATCAACGAATGACGGCCCGCTTGTCATTGTTTCCTCAGCACCGCAACACGCGCATATTCGATCACCAGTGAGAAAAGTGGGTCCTCTATGAGACCCACAAGCGCACCAGACATTGGTTGTCACCGTGGGACCCTGTGCCTCACACCACAAGACCACGCAAAAGCATGCTCTGTATCTGGTGCTGTAATGCACTAACAGCTGCTAACACCGGACCAAACCATCACTGAGGACCTGTACTCGCAGCAGTTCGAAAGTGCGCAACACCTTTAGCAGAAGGAACCAGCATTAGTGAATCGCAAGGTTATACTGTTCCTTGCTGACAATGCAGGCCACGTGTGGCGCGGGTGGCCGTGGATACGAAACATCAATTTGGCTGGGAGATGCTGTGTCACCCACCATACTCTCCGGGCCTTCGTGGTTAATACTTCGCGAATGAGGAAGACTTGCGGGAGGCACTTACGGCCTTCTTGGTGACCAAGATCCCCCAGTTTTACCGCCAGGATATTGTGCAGCTGCAGGGACGTTGGCAAAAGATTCAGAATGCCGATAGGTATTACTTTGAGGACTAACGGTAAGTTACATTTTTTGAATACCTTCCTATTTCTATCAAAATAGCAAGAACTTTTTCGTTGCTTGTATTTTTGGAAAAACATATTTCAGTTTAAATGAAAAAATTGTTATTACTGTCTGTAGGTATTGTCAATCGGCACCCTCTGATTCACCACTGCTGCAGGTTTTATTATCTGTAAATCGTAATAAATCACTGTTAAACAAGTTTACCGATCAGACGAAACTGTTTGTAAAGTTAGCAACAACAAATAAAATGGTCCAGTCCCCATAATCCAGGCGGTAACGTCGCGGAGTTTGGATCAATAATGGGTATCTATGCGGGTTCGAACTCTATAGCCGACTATCCTGTATGTAGTTTTCCAGAGTTTTCCACAGTTTCACTACGCGAACACCACGATGGTACTTTAACTAAGCACCTAGGCGATACCTTACCCATATTCTATCTACTCCGTCACGCTCTAAACTAAAGATGCTGAAAGGCCATAAATAAACTCCGTTTAAAATAGAATGAACTGCTAACTCTACAACCCTTATCCATTTATCCGTGGGAGCTCTTGGCGAGGAACGCCATCCCTTAATTCTGAGAATGGTTTTGGCAATAGATGCCCTCCGAGAAACGAAACTCAGGTTTCAGGAGTTGATTGTTTATCCTTCTCTCCATGTAAGAAACAAACAGTTTTATTCATACAGCACCAACTGAACGGCCTTTGTTTCACACCAGCGACGACCATCTTACGTTTTTTTTTTAATTTTTCGCTCAGTTGCACCAGGCAAATGCGTGAATGGTACCTTCAACTTTGGCGACTCCTTCATACATTCTTTCTCTTACCCAATGCCGGCCTGAGTCGTAGCTACATGAAAACCAAAAATACAATTTTAAATATGTCTATACCTGACCAGACATGACTAATTTCACGAAAGCATCAGTTTTGTCAAGTAAAGAAGATCCATTTAGTTAGGGTACAAGACTCTTATTAAAATCTAAGATAAATCACTCGTAAAATACAAATAAAATGGCACTCTAAATCAATGGACTCTTCTGTTACATAGCAGAGTGCTTGATTGCATTACAAATTTAATTATTATCGGAAGCGAGACAAAAGAGTGGACAGCTAACCTCATTTGTCCACTTCCAGTTTAATGCGAAAGAGACCAAACTTCCAGTTCTGAGTTTTTTGCGCTGTTCCACTGTGACCACAGTTGTTTTTAGTTTCTCAAAATAACGTGAACAATATTTATAGGATGTACTGTTATATGAGCAGTCTAGTATGTACGTAACTCTAACATAAAAAAACATAAAGAAGTAAATACAATTAAGATACACAGCGCTTTTCTCACTTGGTAGAGTATTGGCTTAGCAATTGGAAGATTCTGGGAACGTTTCCAGCGTTTGACCATCGTGAATAAGTTTTTTTTCTCAGTTACACGAGATAAATGCCAGTTACTCAAATGAAGGATATTGTTTTTCTTAGACATTTTAAAGATATTGCAATATTACTTAACTGTTGTTTCGAAATGAAGTTGCGAGACTACGAGTTGTAAGTAAGTTGTTTCGAAAAGGGAGTAAAGTAGTAAGTTTATAGGAGTTGTCGGACTGATCTGAAACTTCCTTCTGTTTTCTTTGCAGCAGATGCGTAAAATTGTTGAGAATTAGTAGCAATTACGAACCACATTCCAATCATCCAAATTGTCTTCAGCTGCACAAATACATTGCAAAAGACAAAAGGAAACCTTGATTAAACTGGGAAACGCTCTCATTTCTGTCCAACATTCAGAAGACTCTTTCCAGTCACGCTTTATTTTTCTCTGTAGAACAACAACGTCTGATCCTCCTTGCCAAGTGCATGTGTCCATGTAGCGTATATGGTTGCTCACACGAACGAACTAGTGGAAAAATCACGAGATGCTTGTTTCAAGCGTTGGTAAACAGAGCAGCTGGAGGGAAAGTTTGTTTGACTCTGAAATGGTTGGTTAGCAGACGGCACTGAAATGAAATCATGGCAACAGGAGAAAAAATCTTTTGTTTGCTGTTCTCTCTGTGTGTGTTGTGTTTTCTCCTTCCTGCTATAGATGATGTGGTCAAGGTAGTGGCCACAGAGAGGGTGAATGTTGGTTACATTCTTCCTCTCAAAAGCTGCGACGAAAAAAAATCACTTTCATTTAACGATGCTGGTCGACAGTGTATGTAAAAAAAATATCCTTTTATTAACGAAAGAAAATTCTGAATTATATGTGTGGAAAATACTATCACCAGAGTGTCTAATGCAGATTTTTTTTCAATTTGAATTTTATTTATAGTCTTTAGTCATCTAAGGCTCAGTGCGTAGAAGACTCTCGTGCAGAATTATGTGCATTTCTCGCGAGAGCTGCCGACTCTTTTGTACAGTAAGCTTTTTTATATTTGCAATTGACTATTACAATTTCTCATTATCAGAACAAAGTTTAATTAATATATGTGTTTTTGCAACATTGTACAATTTCGTTTCAAGGATGGTAACATAATGAAAGGTTTTTAAACAATCTGTTTCGAACGTACAGCACTACTATTTATAAATTGGAAGCATATTCCTGATTCATTGCTATGTTTTTGCTGATGGCCAGGTATATGCATAGTTTTATATAGCTTATTATATAAACTAGATAAAGAAATACTGTAGTACCATCCAGTATGTCTTTCCACTTACGAAAACTCTTTCAACCAGCATTTTAAAGTATTTCAATCTTTGAATTTTATTTAAGAGTTTTAGTCAACTTTGGCTCAGGCCGGATGGATGATTGGTGGAATGAAGAAAGTGGGAGGAAACGCGAGAACTCCGAGAAAACTTACGTAAACACGTTTTATTGTCCACTTTAAGGCCTACATGGCACAAGCTGGGATGTAACCAGAGGCGAGCGCTCTACAGGTATTTCAAGAGATGTGGCTTGCTTATTACGAAAACTATATTTAAGAATATGAAATTGAAAATTTTAATTTTAAAAGCCTATTAACTAAGATTCATAAATTTGACTTATTTTGCTAAAATAATAAACTGGATGTATTGTCGGTAAATTTTCCAATACTCGTACGTTGAGATCTCGTGCAAAGAATACCCATACATTATCAAGCGAGGTCACTCAGCAGTTACATACTCCCTCCGATAGTACGAGAGCTGGCGACTGAAAATCTAAATATTGGATTTCCTTTAATCATAATTACTAATAATGTGATAATACCTTGAAGAAGGGCTAGAAATAATGCGATTTCTCCTTCTCTTACCTCGCTCACGAACAATGGAATAATATCGATGGCAAAAGCCGTACGTGGAGGCCTACAAATTAAGATTTTTTGTAAATTGCATATACTTTTGCCTATTTTACAAAACAAAAAGGATTTCGGGGGCTCCAAACCTCTTAAATATGCCCCTGGCGAGAAGTGCTGCAGTTTGGGAGGTGAACTCGGCAGTGTTTCATTTTAGGACGAAAGTGAAGCATTGTATCTTACCTCTCTATAGGACGTAGATTGTCCTAGCAAAACTTCAGGGTAAGTTTTGATATGATCTGATTGACGGTCTGCTTGTAAGCTGCATTCGCCAATCGTAAATATAACTTTAATAGATGTAACTTCGATTGTGATTTGCTAGGCCAATCCCACTCACTTACACCATTACTTGTCTAGATATGACATCATTTGTGACGAAACAGCCATAGCTTTGAGCGCCTGTAGCTCGGAAACAAAGCAGATTTCGGAATCTCTTTAAAGAAACTTTTTATTTTTTCAATGTGATGTGAATAATAACTTCCCGACGTTTGTCCTATTATTTCAGATATTTCAGAAATACACTGTTCAATATGAATTTCTATGTAATTATTTTTTGTAAAAAAAATAATCTGTTTTCTTTCGTATTTATTTTTGAAAATCCTTTACTTTTGTTCTTTGCAGGTAAGGAAAGTGTTGGTACAAGAAACGTCAACTAATGTTCATCCTCAAACGTTAGTAACTATCATTTCCGTAAGTAGGAACCTTTAAAACGTTAAAAATTGTCCACATTTGCTAGCTATTGTACAGTAATCTTTGCCTAATTGTTGGTTGCTTTACGTTTGTAATTCGAGAATATATTTATTAAGGCATGCAAAGTTGTTATCTTTGGTATTTCTGGTTCACTTAATACTAATATACACGCTACTCTTACTGACTCTAAATAATACTCAATGAGATTGGCCGAGTATGGTACTAAAATCCATCCTACTTCAACACGGTTTGGTTTCATCTGAAATCAGGGACATCTAAATACTTTCCCATCATTACGAGGTTGGCATATTTTCATATTACAGTAACAACAAATAGTACAGTAATGGTTAACAATGTCAACACTTTCAGTAGTGCTAATTTCTCGTATCATTGAAATATATACCAACCATAATATAAATATGCTTAAGCACACATCTTCTGTATACTTCGGCAAGTTAACTAAGGTAACATAATCGTATGTAAAGCGCACATTCAATACATATCCTCCTTATTCCATATATCTTGACAATCACCATGATTCACTAATACATATCATTTTTAAAAGATCAGAAAACAAGAGAGAACCTAAATTATTTGTTCCTTCATAGTTTCAACACTATGACCAAAATTCTTGAATCACCCGTAAAGTATATTCATTCATTACTGTATTGTAATATAAAAGTTCATAAATACCATCTTACAGAAGTATAGTTCAGATTCGCGAACTCTAATTCGAATTGAATTTGAATTTTGATTTAAGGTCTTTAGGCAACTTTGGTTCAAGTCAAAAGGATGGTGATAGGAGAATTGATGCAATGAAGAAAGTGGGAGGAACGAAAAACGTCGAGAAAACTCACAAATACAGCTTTTGTCCACTACAAAACCCACATGGCAGGAGTCGGACTCGAACCAGTGACCGTACGCGCCACAGGTGAGCGTTCTACCACTGATCCACCGCTGCCCCTTCACAAGAACTTGAATTGTAAAGGGAAGTAATTTCTTCATAATATTGAGGGCGCTTGATTTTCTTACAAACACTGGGATATTTAGCGCTAGTTAAAAATATCTAATTAATTTATGAAGTCGATTTTTCATTCCTTAATCCAGCATTGGAAGTTTCCTATCAGTCCATCTCGCCTCTATAATTGCCTTATCATAGGACTTCGCCAGAAGCCTAGAACTAGTGTTAAATGTAATAACTAATATATTTAGCGTAATTTTAGAGAAAAGTCTCTTGAGAAATGTCAATGTGCATGAAAGCCAATGATTAGAACCTAGATAAAGGGAAAATCATTCTCACTTTGGTGTAGATAAGGTATTCTATTTTGTTTGTATTTGTGTACCATTAGATTAATGATTCCCAAGTCGTGTGTCTCGGTACACAAGTGCGTCGCAAAAATGAATGTTTCATCTCTAGCGCAACAATAAAAATATTTTATAAGAATCGTTAAGAGGGAATAATAATGATAAAACATTTAACGTTATAGAGTAAAAGTGGGAGAGAAGACACACGTGCCATGTTTTTCAAACGCATGACCCGTGGCATCAGTTTCGTTAGCAACATGAGAATGGACCAAGTCCTGACAGTTGCAAGAAGAAAGCGTTACAGAAGGAAGCTCTACAGAGGGTTTCCAATGTTGATCATGTATGAAAGATGCCTGCATATTCGTCATTATCACATTTAACACAAGCATGTAAGCAGATATGAACATACATGTATTGCTTATTTCTCTTTCAGGTTAGCGTTAAGTAGGAATATTGTTAGTTCCATGATGACGTTCCTTATTATTAAAGTGTGTAGAGCATGGCGTCTCTTCTAAAGATAGACGAGAGAAGCCATTAACTTTCTTTGTTTGAGAGATCTCACAGTTCAGGATGTATAGGTATAATCTAGCAGTTCTATTGATGTATTTGGTGAAAAATAAATTAAACGAAAATCGTAACCAGTGGATTATCTGAATTGGACACTGTAAAAGAATTCGAAAAAAGAATAGGACGTAAAGTAAAATATTACGGCCTTCAGTGATAAAACCAGTCTCCACAAGAAACGCTAACCATAGATATAGCTTCAGGAATGCAGTCCAATTCCCTGTATTTCAGACTCTGAGAAAAAAGGCCAGACTAAAGCCATAGTACTGGCGTTTGCTGACAATTTCGCAAAAAGAGAAAAGAACATAGGAATAGATTAACATAGCAACTATGCCTTCCGGAAGTGCGATGAAAGAAGAAATTACGGCAGAAGAATATACCTAGACTTCCAAACGATTATATGAAGATTGTCCAATGTGTAAAGATGTATGCAAGGAAAAAGAAGCGGAGAGGAATACAAATGCATTCAAAATAAGGAGCAAGCCTACAGTATGAGTACAGCAAAGCACATAATAATTTGCTAAATCAAGTTACTATAAACACTGTTTTGCAAGTTAAAATGTAGATGACAAAGTATTGACTAACAAAGCACTCTGGTTAGTCCTGTTTACGGAAGGTGTGTCACTCAAAGGAGCTTCCGAGTTATCGTTTACTACATACAGGTGACACAAAGTAGGCAAACATAACGTTTAAAAATGACTAAGGTATCACCTGACACAAACACTGGAAGCCTCCAGCTACAGACAAGTTGCAACCCAGTGCTCCATCTTGAATATTTCAATGAGCAGAGAGTGGCTGATGTCTTCAATATCATCATTTGCCTTCACTTTCAGTTGCTGGATGTTTTATGTTCTTTCTCAGTTCAGACGTGAACTATAATATTATTGAAACATATTTTAATCATGTGGACTATATCGACTCACAATGGGGCTATTACCTGCTACACAGGGCGACTTATATTTTACTTACTTACTCTATGGCTTACGGAACTCTCAAGTTCATAGCCGCAGTAACAAACGTTCGCCCTAGGACTCTATCCTGAACAATATGAAGCCAGTTTTCATCAAAAACAACTACCTCACGAAGATCTATTCTAATAGTATCCTCCCAATGTTGTCTCGGTATTCCTAAAGGTTCCGTGACACGTTTGAAAACTCCTATGGCAGTTATAACCAAGATAAAACTATCTTTAAAGGGCTAAGACCCCAAAAAAAGCCTTGATCTCAGTCTCCCAAAACTTAATCTTATGAATAGAAAAGTCTATGCATTCACGCAGTTTAAACAAACTACGCAGAATCAAACGATAGAGAACATCACCGCTACAATTTACAGCGTCAACCACAACTAGTTGATTGAGATGTTCTCAAAGAAGGGAGGCCAGATTCCGAGGGAGGAAAGTAGCGACTTTATAGTAGTAGTCGCTATTTCTGTTACTTTTTTGATACCGTAGTATTAAACATCTATCAAAGAACATGCTGCCACAATTACGTCTGACTGTCTTGTACAGTCACTTACAAAAATAAATGGAGATTGGAGTTATAAGAAATAATAGTTCTTTCCTCTAGGAGAATTGTTTCACTGTACGACTAATAGTTAGACAACCGACATGACAGTACAAATATGCACCAAAACACGGCATGCCAGAATATTCCTCCATTTGGAGGAACAAAGCTTTAGTCCTTCAGCATCATCTAGAGAACCGCGAAAGAGTTAGAAAGAAATCCCATTCTTGTCTTATTTAAACACACACACACACCTTTCACTCAAGAAGCCGACGTCTTGATCAGTCGTCCACAAAAGCGCTCTGGTAAAAGGCGTTACCCTATTTGTATTTACAGCGCATGTGTTACGTAAGAAGCCCGGTAACGTGTCCTATTTTTGCTTATATTCTACCACTTTAAAACATTGAAAAAATTCATAGTTATAGAACCACTAAAAATACATAACATATATTTTTTCAAGCCAACTGTTAGCTTAGTTTTTTTAAATTCAATTTTCAAATTTTCTAATCCCTCTAAATAATTTTAATTTTGCGCCAACATCAGTGAAAAAACTACCATCTTGTAGAACTTGAAAAAACGTTCAATTTAAAAAAAAAGGTCATCCTAGGTGCAAATCCAACCGAGATATCGCTAAATTACCAAAAGCACGCTTTAATTTATTTTGAGGTTAGGTTAGCATCTTTTGAGCTGAAATTTGGTGGAGAGCCTTCATTTTTTATGCTGAACATGGTAGTATTTTTTATCACGATTCCTTCCAAGGCACGTTTCACTATCTTACCCTGCTAGGCCGTTTAGTATTAATAATTGCTTTCTTTCATTTTTGGTACATTATCTAAAATTACTGAAAAAAGTGACCATCGGAACATGGAGTTTAGCTACTAAAAGCTAGGATGTATATAAACCCACCAGGGTAGGATGTACACCAATCGACAATAAGGTTTGCAAGGAGGAAGGGTGCGTTCGAAGGGAGTTGTGCTTCGTTAGCCGTGGAGGGGATCTTGAAGCCCCCAGTTAGCGGCGGGCATACGCGAAAGTACTGTTAAAATTGTATTCCAACTTTGTTAACGGTGATTTCCATTTGGGGCACCGTAGAAATGACAAAATGGATTTGAAAAAAAAATAACGACGCTAGATTCTTTTACCACTTCAGTTTTTGATGTTCTAAAAATATGATTCTCTTAATGTAAATCCCAGAGTTTGCTAGATGTCATGAAATGACTAAATACAACGGCAAGACCACCTATTGCCAGATCCCAGCGTTGCGTATTGGTAACACATTGACTTACGGAATAAAAAATCCTGGTTCGATTCCTGGCGGGGGGGTAAGATTTTTCTTACAAAATATATTTTTAAATGTTCATATTTATTATTAACTCGTAATGGCTTTTTGCATTTTTCGTAGATTTTAAATTAGTGACCATGGGAACTAGGTACTGAAAGCCAGGATGTATAAAATAAACGGCTGAGATAAACGAGTTTGATAGCTAATTTAACTACTCTTTTGTTATGGTCTGTGTAGCTAAGTGGTCAGCTTGTCTTATACTCTCATTCTGAAGATCGTCGTTCGATTCTACGCGCGGATATCCAATTATTTTCTTCAAGGAATTAAGCATTGTAAATGATGTTCGCGATTGCTCCTGAAAGAGATTTATCCCGCAAAGGGAGACAAGCACAAGACAGAGAGAGAGGAATTCAGGGGAGAGAGAGACGCAGACTGTGTATTCATAAGCGTCAACATTTCATTAATTTCCATTTTTCTTTCTCTGTTTCCTTGTTTTCTCCTCTCTTTTTTCGCTCTTTCCCCGTCTCCTTCCATGCTTTCTCTCTCTCTCACACACACACATACACTCTCTCTCATTGTGTGTGTGTTTGAAGAAGAGAAGAATTGGATTTCTGTCTAACTCTCTCGTGGTTCTCTAAATGATGCTGAAGGCCTTAAACTTTCTTCCTCCAAATGGAAGAATATCCTGGCATTCCATGCTTTGGCGCATATTTGTACTGTTATGTTGGTTATCTAACTATTAGGCGCATAGTGAAACAATTATGCTGGATGAAGGAGCAAGCATTTCTTATAACTCCAACCTCCACTTATTGTAAGTGGCTGTATTTTAGTCTTTAGAAAACAATATTTTGAGGTGTCCGGTAAGTGAAACACTATATTCTAATTAACTATTCAAGTGCTGTATGTAATGTATGTATTAGTTACTCTTAATTGTACAAGGAACAAGAATAGAAACAATTAGTGATTGAGCTAATGAGTTAGCGTTAGTTAGAATAGGAATTACATTGGAGAAGTGATTGATAAAGCGGTGAGGCAAAACAAGTTCGAAAATGACAGAAGTTATCGCCGATGTTTCTGTTAATATCTAGAATTAAACTGCTCGAGAAGAGTACAGTATCTACAAGATTGAATTCTCTAGAAAACGTTATGCGAGATTATGTATAACAACTTATATCTACACTGTATATTAGGCAAAACATGAAAATACAGTATTAAAGATATGGATTTCTTTATTTATCACAATTAGTACGAATACAGCGAAAGCTATTTTACACCGTTCTTGTAACAAAATCAATATCTAACAGCAAAATAACAAACAATAAAGCTTAACGTATAATGAAAAATACACAATGAAACTAGTACACCACATGTGTTAGTTGTACCTAAAATACTAACAGTAAATATTAACTTGATGAATTATCGCATTACTATTAACAAAAAAATTAAAAAGGATTTTAATTTTAAAAAAAAAAACACACTTTTTTTAAGCAAAGAAAATTGATTAAAAATTAATATCATAAATTTATGAATCGGAAAATAAAAGCGTGGGTGTTCTTGCTTATCTTATTATAATATCTTAGAACACCCATGCTTTTATTTTCCGATCCAGTAAATTTATTATTTTTTACTTTTTAGTCAATTTGTCTTTGCTTTAAAAGGCGTGTTTTGTTTTAAAAAATCATTTTTTAATTTATTTAATTTATTATTCTTTTCGGGTTGTTTCGGTGTTCATACACCGTACGTTTTCTCCAGCTAATATTTTGTGGCCCTAATCCTAAAGTATTCTACAACCAGCTAAACCCAGCCGCGGTGCAGGCTAGTATTTATTTTAGGATAAAGAAGTCTGTAATAACAAAATATTAAATATGTTTTTCAAATATATACCTATATAGAAATACAGTATATTAAACTAACAATCGAATGTTGTATTGTCACCCGACTTACGTCGATGTGCAAAATTTGATCATTATATGACGTCGTGAAACGAGTTAAATTAACGATGCAAGATTTGTACCAGAGATGAAACATGACTACAGAGTAAGTTAATAAAAAGCATGTACCAAAACAGTATAATTGAGTTGGTTCTCATACTTTGTTTGTTTTTAGTATTTTGACAACGATATCCATAAGTGTATGCAAATTACTCATAATTTTTTTCCACCAAGGCATCCACATAATTATTCTGAAAGCCTTTTTCATAATCATTGTGATTGATTCGAGTTGGTTTATGTCAAGGTGATAGATTCTTCTGGTTGAGAGGATTTTTAGTAGTGACCTCAAAAGATGATAAGAGTGGTCGGGAGACAAATGATGGCAATTTTCCTTAATGCTGAAAACTATGAAAGAAATGGGATGGTGTTCATCACAGAGTGAGAAGAAAATAGCACTGCGGTAACGCGTAGGTTAGACGCATTTAGTGTCCCTTGTAAAAAGAAGAGAAAGAATATCAGGAACCAACGATGTCTGTGGGTCCCGTCAGATGAGCTACCAAATATAGAGGTCATTGTTCCTGCCTGGGTGCGTGTTTTAGGTCGAGTTTCTCCCCCCAACTAAATCGATAGTTTTTGGATCCTGTAGGGACGCGAGATATAGAGGTGCGGAAGAGCAATGCCTGGACCACGAGCTCTTCACGTTCGCCCGCTGTCTCTTTCTCTCTCTCTCTCTCGTTGGTTCTATGCAGTGTTGCCAGCCTACAGGAAGAAATTATTAACGATTGTGTCCTAGTAATATCATCGTACACTAATAATAATAATTAACTAACTAACTCTATAGCTTAAGGAACTCGCAAATTCAACGTGCAGTAAAAACCTTGGCCACTGGATTCTATACTAGACAAGACCACACCAATTTCCATGACGAACACCCAGCTCTCGAAGATCAATTGTGATATTATCCTTTCAGTGATGTCTTCTCCGTCCCAATGGTCTCTTTCCCTCTGTTTATCCAACCCTCTTTCCAATCCGAGCTATGTGGACCGCCCATCATAACAGTCTGATTTAATTATTGGTGAATCAGATCTCTTGGAGTTCTTCATTGTGCAGTCTTCTCCGTTCTCCGTCATTATGTCCTGTTTTGGTCCATAACTTTATTTTCAAACAGTCGCAATGTATGTTTACCTGGCAGGGTCGTTGCTACGGCAAATTTAACAACCATAAAGCATTTCCGGCAGTATAATTCTGCAGTATCTACTGTCCTGTATATTCTCAATTTCAACTTTCTTCATAGTAATACCAAGCTTTTCGACTTCATAGAAACATTCGTTGCCCAATGTTAAACGTTTTTTTATTTCTTCCGTGACCTCATTTGTTCTTGTCACAAATGCTCCCAAATATTTAAACTTCTTTATTTTTTCTATGATTTCATTTTTAATAGTTATATCTCAAGTTTCCTCAGCCTCTGTCTTTCGGCTTATTATCTTATATTTTGTTTTCTTTACGTTCATTTGTAGGCCTATCTCATCGCAAACTTTTACTAGCATATCAGTGTTAGATTTTACGTTCAACATCTATATACTTCCCTACTCAATATATATGAACCGCGTAGTCGAAGACCTAGTTCGAACTATTCAATATTAGTTCCTTCTTGTCCTCCAATTTTTAGAACCTAATATTCTAACGCAAAGTTAGACAGGAGTTGTGACAAAGCATCACCTTCACTGCCAATCTTTTAATTATTTGAAATATGTATTCTACCCATGGGATTGCTGTGACATATCCTCACTAGCTGGACAACTTGGCCCAAGGTAAAAATGCCAAAAGGTCATAAATAAGGCATTGCCAAGTTCAGCTGAACATTTTTTTTTAAATTCAATTTCGTGTCAGGATATTGCATACGTTTTCCCTTGCATAGAATCATACGGTTTCTTAAAATCAATGAACAAATGGTGAACTGTCTCGGTGTATTCCTATTTCATCAATATTTTTCTCAAGGAGAAAATTTGGTCCATTGCATGTTTATGTTGTTTTTTGTTTTTTTAATCCACATATTACTCAAAACTTCTTAACAGGTTGGGTCTGCGGTAATTATTACAGTCTGATTTATCGCGTTCTGTAATAAGCCAGAGCTATTATGAGATGCTCCTCCTTTCTCAATATAATACTTATCAATTTATGTAGTTCCTTGATTAGCGCCGTTCCCAATCGCTTTAATTTATTCGGCTTGGGTTGTCGGTTCCTGGTGATTTGAACATTTTCAATTTGTTTATTTCGATTTCAGCTTTGATATCGCTAGGTTCGCGTATCCACGGCTCTGTGGCAAACTATAGTTATCGAATTCCTATGTTTTTTTAGTACTATGCGTGTACATTAAGAAACTTATCGAAATGACTTTTCCACACATTGAGAATTTCAGTCGGATCTGCTAGAAGATCTCCACGTTCATTTTACTCGTGCCTATCGTCAGCTATTGATATTGATCTCTTATGCTATTTGCCTTACCATTCTCGTCTATCTCCTAAATTTTCTGGGTCAAATCCTGGTTAGGGTGAGGGAGAACCTGTTGAAAGGTTGTCGGTCAGAGCTTAGTTTATAGTACCATCCTGGCATTTGCCTGGTGCTTTCTGCGTCAGATATTTTCGTTTTGTTTTTTCAAATTCCAAGGTTGCCGTTACTTTTCGTGTTACTAAATTGATTTTCATTTATTTCGATTTTATTGCTTAGCTTTTGTTGCCTTACTTGTTTTGGTTTCTTATAGTTATGAAGATTAAGGCACTCTTCATCTAACCAAGGTTTGTTTTTGTCCTGTTTAGTCTAATCTACACGTCCTTTTACTGTATAGTTTACTTTGTCATGAATTTCCTCTCACATCTTATTCTCATTAACACAAATCGTGTTTTTCTTATCGTGTTTCCGGTATATGTACGTTCAAATAAGGACAATTAAATATATTTCATGTTACTATCGACTGATCAGTTGCGAGCGTTCCCTTGTAAGTAGGAATAGCTGCAATGTTGTTTGTGGTACGATATGGCAAACATATACTGCACTGTGTTGCTATTCTTAAGTTTTACTTAAAATATTTATACTTTCATTTCAATCCCACCCCCCACGTTTTTCTTATTCGAAACTATGGTAACCCTAGTTTGAAGCAAAATGATTCCACCGTTTTCACATGAGATTCGAATTTACATTTTAATAATTGAGTTTCGTTACCATGGAAAACGTTACCAATAACGTACGCTCGGATTCATGAAAACTGTGCGACATAAATATTTAGTGAGTCCGGTAAGTTCGACAAGAGCGATCCCAATATTTGAAAAATTATTAAAATTCTCAAAAGCCGTTATTAGGTACAAAATTACATCTTTTCGTATTGACGCTTTGCGTTACATTTTGGGGGCGGTATTCACCATTTCTGTTAATGATAATGCACAACTAGATTAAGCGATTGAAAGAAAAAGTGATATGGCAGTTTTTAAGCTGAAGTAACATGTTTTTCCAAACAAATTACTATGTCTTACTTGTACTTGTAGAGCGTTCGCTTTCCCTTAAAAAGTTCTGGATTTGAATCCAGCGGCTTGATATCCAGACTAATCTTCCAGAATTTTTTTCTGTCACACCAGGCTAATACCGGAATGGTACCTTCAGAGTAGGTTCTGACACACAGAAATTTTGACCTGACTCAAAAGTTAATCAAGTTCCATTTCACGAGTGGGACATCTTGGTGGAAGCTTAGCAAGTCAAGCCAGAAACTTTAAATAAGGTTGAATCAACCAGTCTAGTTTGCAAAAATCAGAATTTTAAAAAACCTTGACAGCACACGAAAGCAAAACACAATGTGCTTCTTAAAAATTACAGCATTACGCTGAGTGGGAATCAAACCTAGGCGCACTAGCACACCGATTCGATGCTGTAGTTACTACACCACTTCTTTTCTCTTTGTTTAAAACCTCTTTCTCTTTATTTATTAACCAATTTCAACTTCGACTCATATACCCTTAGACCTAAGTTAAAAGCACACACAAATGACCAGGGCGGAATTCAAACCCACCACGTTGGTGTCGTTTGCCTAACACCTCAAACCGCACAGCTACCTTCATCGGCCATCAAGGAACCACAGGCCCTAGCTCGCTTTTCAAGCGTTATTTATACTTAGTTCATCAAATCACAAGAGACACCTGTAGTAAAAGAGTTGGAGTTGGTGGAGATTAGCTTACGGCGAAATAATCCTGGCACGTAATGGGACTTCAGCGCCCTGAAACGACAGCGGAAGTGCAAGAAAACAAAATTCAAATAAATGTCAACATTTCTCGCATAACTGCTTGTTTCATCAAGCTCGAACTAACTTAGTTATAACAACCTGCGACAGTGTTGTTCAAACAAGCCACTTATGTTGTTTGAATAAGGTTTTTCATGCCTGTTTTATAAGTTTTAATGTTGCCCACGAGACGAGATTGAGGCTGTATCGTCTCGAAAAGATGTATATTTTATTTTACGAGAGTTGTGTCTCGTCTCGTCTCATAGGCAACAAGTTCAACTCAGTATCAAGTGTGACAAGGTGAAAGCAAGAAACTAAATACCTTGTTGCAAGTTTGCATGCTATCTGGGGAACGACTTTCTACATCCTTAGTCCGATTTTCAGTTGACGATTGGTACCTCTCTTCTTGTGTTGTTTCCATATTTAATAAGAAAGACTGTCTGTTGTAAGTACATTTAACACAATATTATGTTCATTTAATAGAGTTTGCACAACCAGACCTTCGAAAAATGTTCTTTACGAACGTTACATGAGTCTAAATTATCGGTACATCCCGAGAATTGTCATATATGTTGGCAGCACTGATTCCATCCGTCTTCCAATACAACTCAACTTGTTGCATCTACGTTTTGAAAACCAGCCAATCCTGTGGACGCTATTTTCCCTCTTTTGAACATTTTCATTTCTGCAGAATCTTGCTTCAAACGCCGACGCAGCTCTCTTTAGCTGTTTCTCTCTCTCTCACCCAACACCTGTAAGCCATACGTCACCTGCAGCGAAGATTGCAAAAGGAAAAGGGATAAAAGGAACCAGAGGATATGTCAGCTAAGCTTTCATAAGGGACTTTTCCATTTCTCTTTCGTGTTACTGCTCTCAAAGAACCTACAACAGGAGACAGCCTTTCGATCCTTGTGACTGTTACTCGACTTCACAGAGAGATAAAAGAAAAATGTGTAGAGGGCGAGGATATTTACTATGCAACACTGTAATTTAGTTTTTAATGTTATTTTCTGAAGATAGATGCTGATCTCTGGTGCGTTGTTGAAAATAAACTTCTCTTACATATTAGGACAATTTTTTGTAAAGCGCAAACGAGAATGAATTTTGAAAGACTTCTTCAAATTCTCGATCCCCTCCGCCAAAATGATTCTACTAACAATGGCGAAGGCTCTGAGGTTTCCTTGATAGCATCTCAAAGTTCAGTAAGCCAATAGTTAGGAAGCATTTTGAAAAATTTGATTTTTTGAAATAGGTTGAAAACTGGGACGCAATCCCCAATCCTAACTACCTTTTCTAACTGTCCCAGTACTTAATGGACGCACATATATGCAAAATTTGGTGTAAATCAATAGAAAACGTGTAGATTTGTATAAGTTTTATAATAGACAAAAATTATTTCATAAAAATAGGTTGCTAACGTTACACGTGGAACGCCCAAAGTATAATTCTATGGTGTTGAATAATGTTTACGCGCCGAGTTTGGTGCTGATACGTTTAACGGATTGGAAACAATTTGAAAAATTAAAAACATGGGTTGGGATCACTAACCCATTGCACCAATGAAGCCGGACCCGAAGACTTCCCAACAACGCCTCAACCACCTCTCACCCCAGTAGCACACATACGTTGAAAAAAAAAAAGTCTGCCTGGTCAACGGTTTATTCGACGTTGAATAATGGTTGAGAAAAAACTGGTTTAAATCAAAAAGCGGACGATGAAGAACTGTCTTGTTAAACCACCTGGAAATTTATTACTTTTAAAATTGCAATAGATATTACATAATTTTAGACAATACTAATGTTTGTTGTTAAGACTTTAATACTTCTAAAACTGAACAATCTCTTTAGCTCTACCATATTTTTTTGAAACCGTGTTGTCCTAATGAACATTATTCTTTATAACAAAAGAACACAGTTTTTCCTTTTTCTTCCTTTCTCATAATTAAGAAGAGAAAATAAGGAGAGAAACGAATTGAGTTGCAGATGAATTTAAGGGAAACAAAGTAAAGGCATCATTAAGGAAAGAAAGTTCCCTGGTAATGAGTTTGAGGATGAAAAAGAAGTGTCAAGATAATTATTTCCTATGCGTCGTAGGTCTACGAGAAGATCTAGCAATTAAGATAAACGTGTCTTACTGCCTGCATGAAATGCAATATAATTTTCTTTCAGAAATCTGATTTTATAGTGCTTGTATTAGATTTAATGCTACCTATAAAAGTTTTCTTTATCAAAAAATCCACTGTAAAACTATATTTGATTTTTAATTTAAAATAATTTTTCACACATTTTAAATGGCTTCTTGTTCCTCTACTTCCCTCCCAATTTGATTACTGTTTCTGTTTTATTTTTATTTTTTTATTTTGTTTTCATATACATCTTTTTAATGGGCTGAAAAACTTGTTGAGAGAGATGGTAGGATAAAGGCATAAATTATTGGAACTTTTACACCGCGTCTGGTTTGAAACTTAAAAAGCTGATCTATTCAGGCATTATTTCTCTGTTTATTGGCTAACTTAAAGCTCTTAGATCTTTCCTGAAATTAATTTTTGTGCAGTAAAACATTTTTTTTTTCAAAGCAGAAAAATAATCAGTTGTTGGTATCTTCAATGCCCAAATATTGGCACTTTCGTTCACTAGACATTTTTAAAGTAGATATATCATTTCAGATCTAACGTTAATTCGAAAGATCAAGAAAGTGAGCTTTCTTTGTCTTTTCTACCATTAGCACAGAAGTAGTAGCAGGCCTAGATATATGGTTTTATTTGAAAATTATTACCCTTTGTTTACTATTACCCACCTGACTACATATATCAGTAATAGGCACTATAGACCAGAAGCTGGCACTACTGCAAAATATTTGTTCCTGTAGGGTCACGTACTATGTAAAAATGTTAGCCATAGTATTATTGTCTTAAAGGCTATGATAAAGGCTATGTTAGAAATCTGAAAAATTCATTTTTTAAATTGCTAGTTATTGGCTCCCATGCCAAAATATGGACTATGAGGGAAAAGGCACACCAGCGCCCCCTAGTAGCACTAACTGGTTTGAATAATTCATAATTATGCATCCTAGGGAGTCCCTAAACATCCTTCTAGTTGTGAAGAAGGATTTATAGCAATAAAATACTAGAGAAATATGGAAGTATTGTCTTAGCTTATCTGCTTAGATTTGATAGCTTTATTTTGTAAATTAACGAAGCTTTCTCGAAATTATCACTTTAACTACGACCAATAACACAGATGGTGTGTTTCGAAAGCAGAAGTCATCAAAGAAACAATATGCAACGTGTCGGGAGCAATGTCAGTTTAGTTTCTTTATTTTTAAGATCTTGGGAGTGCCAAAGAACTGGGTATAACCAATTTTGGGTACGCTTACCTAGAACCCAAATCGTCTGGCATATTCCTTGCAGGTAAATACAGCCTAGGCGTTGTTGATACGCAATTTATTGCTTACATACGTTGACAAGGACAATGTCAAAACCGCGACAATCTTTTATTTGTCACGTAACCTATCGTTGAGCGTCATATTGACTGTGTAAAATATTTTTACGTTCCGCAGTACCGTTACAGAATTACAGAAATGTAATTCAAATTTAACAAAATAAACTATTGTTTCTCTGTGTCACTCAACTTTACAGGCTTTTGTTTATGACTTTTCATGGGAAATTTTTTCTTTCAAGAAGTCATGACGCTAAACGATAGGGTATTAATGACTCATCAGTTTCGTATTGTTGAAACAGACCTCGTTAACATGTGCACGCACAAAAATGTCTATGAACCTGGCTTATAGACAAGCTTGACGCAAATATGGTGGAACTGTAGTTTATCAGGGCATATTGTGAACAAAAAATAATAATGAAAAGCAAGTGCGCAAAAGTTTTCAGAACGCATCTTCAGACGAACAAGATAAACTTCCCACATTTCCTTGTATCTTTTGATCACCTCTGAACTGTGCGTAAAAATATTGGAATGCTCGATTATTATCTAAAGGACAGATGAATCATTTAACTTGTTGCGTTCATTTTACCTTTAAAGGATCCAAAATTTCATTTATCTTTTTTACGTTTCTTCTCGCTATCTGGTCCGTTCTTCCTTTGTCTTATTTTCTGAGGTATGAAATGAACGCACTGGGTTCGGCATATACTACAATAATGCACGGTGTTCGATTTGTTGGCGATTTTCCTGGTACCTGAGGGTTTCCATCTTTGGTTGTGGATTCCGAATGACTCGTCATCCCAACCAGGAACAAAATCCCTTTTTTTTTATGCCCTAACAGGTAGTAGGTAAAAACTGCCAACAGTCATTAGTTTTAGGATTCCCCTTCTTATGGTGAGTCTACACTAAGCCAAATTTCTGTGCGTGCACATGAAAATATCGTTTCCAAATCGTTTTTTAATTGTTTGTTGCGTGGTTCAGTTGATAGAGCGTTGGCTTGTTCACATTTCCAGCGTATCATGGTATATTAAAAAACGACTTCACTAACTCACAAACTTGTCTTACACACATTAGTGCCGAGCGAGCCAGCGAACGAAATACACACATTGGTGCCGAGCGAACCAGCGAACGAAAGCGAGTTAAAGTCGCTTAATATTGTCTTTTATTATTATTATTATTACTACTACTACGCTCAAACATCGAACACGCCCATAACAGGCTTATATAATTAACTTAATCACGATACCTTTGGTTTATATTCCTATTGTGAGACAGTTGCGCTTGAACCAAAGCAGGGATAGAGGAATTGATTTAAGACACTCGAATCTTGGTGCAGAGACTCGAATCTTTTTCACTGTTATAAGAATATCTTTTTCGTTTATAGTGTTTTGCACAATATATACAATCAGTTTCTAATGGTGAGTTCACACTACACATAATTATTTTGTGCGTGTACATGTTGACGTGGACTATCTCAAGATCGAGACAGTTTTCGATCGACACTTCACCTATCGCTGTTAACCCTGCAATGTTCCACTATAAGGCCGACTTTTCATACAGGTGCTCAACGCGTGCCTTCCTTGCGATTTCTGTGAGTAGACAATTGAAATTCTTGAACGCTTGTTTCATTTGGCTAGTCAGGAAAATCGCAAGCGAAGCACACAGCTAGCGCCTGTATGAAAAGCTTGCCTAACGCACGCTGACGCTTATACAAAAGCAGATAGAGAGAAACTGACATCCGATTTGGGTTCAGAGACTTAATTTATCCTGCAGTTACTAATCGTAAGCTTCCCATCTGATATTTTTTAACTGTAGGCCTATACACTCAATCTGCATGACATGGTAGAGCCTAAACTTAAGTAAACATAAAAAAACTTCATATGACCGTTTTTAAAATGAGACTGACTTTCTCGTGTTTTAATCATAGTAGCCTCTATACTACAGGACTTCTCAATAGGTGTCCCGCAGGGCACATCCTGCTCGCATGGATATTTGTTGGTTTATCATCAAAACAATTAATCAATTACAAGTGAGAATTCAATAAAGATATCAGTAAAATATTGAATAATTCGATAGTTTTTCCTTCTAAATTTTCTTCTTAATTGAAAGGGAATTAGTAATTCGTGTCGTGGCCATGAGGCGCCGTGAAAGACATTTTAACAAATATCCGCTAGATGGCTATACCGTCGCTTCGCAAAACATAGTCCATATTACAGAACCCTATTAAATAGAAAAGGTTAGTTGAGGATTAAAGTAGTAAACACGGCAGAAGTCGTCATCACCTGTGACATCACACTGACAAGCTCCGACGCCACCCACTGTAAGTACAACGGCTAAAGCACCATTTGACAGGTTCTAGCGTGTTGCAGTGGTAAGACGATGGCTTACTGAATAAAAAAATCGGGTTCGAATCTCAGCGGGGGACAAGATTTTTCTTTTTTTTTTAAATATATTTTTATATATTCATATTTCTTATTAATAATCGCGCTACTGAAAGCTAGGATGTATATAAATAAACCAGGTTCGCTCGGCGTGTAAAGGGGGCACGATGCGTCCGAAGAGAGCTCGGCGGCTTGAGCCGTGGAAGGGGTGCAGCCCCCGGTTAGCGGTGGGTATACGCAAAAGTGATGTTAACATGAGAACGTGGAGGTTAGGTAAGGTTAGGTGCGGTCATGTATCTTTACATTTTCCACTCTGAAATTCCGAGCGCAGGACGATCTTTGAGGTTGATGACGACTTCCGCCTTGTTTACTGTCTTAATCCGCGTGTTGCTATGGTTTTATTCTTGTTTCCTAACGAAGAAAAAGAAGATTATCTGTAATGTACATTAATGTTTGCCCCCGCAAATTTCATACGGCATTAAAATAAGTGATCATTTGAAAAAAAAATTTGAGAAGCTCATGTATAATAATTAAAGGAGGCAAAAAAACTAATTAAATGATCTATCATATATAATGGGTTCTGCACTGGCATAATAATAGTTGTGAGTAATTATTATAATAGTCTTTGGTAGCAAAAAGAAACAACAACAGAAAAACGATGATTAAATAAAATTTACATTTCAGTGAGAATTATTCCTCTACTCTGTTGATTTCCTGGTACCGAACCAAAGCACATTGAGTAAGCAACGAAAGCAGGCAATAATTGAAACAACTTCTCTCGTTGTATTACATGACGAACCTCGTTGTTAATTAAAATACGCCCTATAAGTAATAAAGGAAACTCATATGAGTGGCTGAATCTATTCTGTGTACTGTTTCAACTATTATAACTGATTACATATTCTCTGTTTGCTTTGAAATATTTGTTGTGTGGGTTTTGATCGAAACATTTCTACGGAGTTGTTTCAACAGAACATGTTGGTTTCAAACATTACTTTTTTCTAATAATTTGAAAGCAAATATTGTATTTTCCATAATGCTCTCTATATATACCCACATAGCACGTTAACTTGTAACAAAGTTGTCAGTCACTTGTTTTGATCTTGTTAAACTTTATATTGTGTTGAACTTGATAATCCAAGCATGAAATAAACTTCTTGGAACATGGTTGTTATAACAAGCCTTATTCAAGCTTGTTGGGACCTCTGATTGGCCGAGAGGCTTTCGTGCTCGCTTCCTATGCGCATGGCCATGGGTTCAGTTCCTGCCGGGGTCTATTGAACGGAGTAGCTCAGAACTCACTTTACCAAACACTGTAGTAAACTAAGGACTGTATGTCCTTAGAAGCACACCAGCTCGTTTAGGACATTAATAACAATGAATTAATTCATTCAATCATTTTGGAACAACTAGATATACGAGAAAGATGGCGAAACTAGAAATCGAATTGAATTTTATTTCGTTGCTCTGAAGCCTCATAACATGGTACGAATGTTTCATTGTAAGCTAATCTCCGGTAGCTTTTACTACAGTCACGTCATGTGAAGCTTATGAACTATAAACAGCGCTTGGAAGGCGAATGAGTTCGAGTAATTCTGTGGTCTCATTACTACAGGGTCGAATCAGTCTTCTGAAAGATCTTAGTTCGATCCCCATCGAGGTTAAGGTTTTTATTTGATTAAAAATAAGTACATTAGTTTCTTCTTCCCTATTCTGTCAATTTTGTTTCAGCCTTGACTCTTGTAAACTGCACTGCTGGATTCAACCTTATTTAAACATGTTTGGTTTGTTCAGCTTGCAAGAAGTTGACATACTTGTCATAGGAAGTTCTATTTACTTATGAGTCAGGCCAAAATTGCTATGTGGACATTAATTTTAATTCAACTTAAGAAGTTTTAATAACAAAGTATTCATTCAAACACGAAAAGAAAAGATGTGTTGAACATTTGGACATGATAAATAAGTGGAAAATGAAATATTTGGGATTGTCACTTATGTAATAAACGAAACATTTCTCATTATTTGTAGAAGGTCCGAGATATTGAATATTGGTTTCAACTTGATAGAGTGATGTTAATACTTGAATTAAGATCACTTTGTCGGCTGGAAAACCCAGTCAGGATGGTCGGCCACGGGATTCAAACCTCCGTGCCTACCCATTGTCGATCCGACATCCGTGCCGTTACCGCCTAGAACACGGGTACCAGGTTTGGTTTTGGTATATATAAAACAATTAAATGATGGTGAAATGTCACTTAATTTTGAACGTAACCCTTCATTTTGTGCGTGTACCTGTTCGGCCTACCTGCGTTTCAGCCAAAATCACTGTTCTCTTATTGGTACCTATAATTCTTTCCATTAAAGAAGAATAAACGAAGACGGTTGTTATGTAGATTTTTGTGTGTTGATTTCGTAGATGAATTTGGTATCTGTTGTTATGATCAACATCTTATTACCCATAAGTATGTATATATTGATAGAACTCAAACCTGTTTCCCCGGCGATTGAGGAGCAGCCAGTATTCTCTTGGGTTTGAGAGTATGTTAAGTGTCCTAAATTTCCTTGTAGCAGTCAATCTCAACAAGGATTTGCATATAGATCGTATTAAAATCACAATTCGGTTTAGTGTATAAACTCGTATGATGTTCAAAGTGTAAATAATCTCAGTTAGTTTATTCTTAGTACCTTATATGTCTTCTGTTTCTCGTAATTTCAATCTGGAAATGTATAGAAAAATAATCCATGTTAATCTTCGAATTTGAATTTTTATATCTTCTTTAGACATCTCAGACTCAAGCCAGGATAGGGGAGGGGAGGGAATGTTGGTAAGTAGTCGGCCAGGGTTTAGTTTGTATGTATCATCACGGAATTTGCTTGGTGAAACTGAGTATAAACCCTGGGAAAATCTCAGTGGAGATGGGTGACCGCTGTGATCGATCCAATGACTTTCCTAATGCTAAGCTAACGCTCTACAGACTAGCTAAGGCCGCTCGGTAATCACACCAATCTTGAATCACAATAGGATTCAACTTAATGTCCTGTTAATTTAACTAACTACTGTAAATTTGGTTGATTTCTGT
>JAGDQP010005770.1:50982-76108 GCA_022664845.1 Lepisma saccharinum | reverse complement strand
ACGACCCCGTAAGTTCATGTCATGTAATTCGCGGCGGACTGTGATTGTCGAAACAGGTTGGGGGAGGTGCTGATTGAGTTCCTCCGTCACTTGCGCCGCAGTGGCACGACGGTTCCGCGTGACAATGCGCTTTAATCCCCGGCGTGCCCTGTCACTGATGCTTTTCTTCCGCCCACTGTTCCGCTTCCCCGATGTGGTTTTCCCGTGTGTTGTGTAGGCCGTCATCACCTTCGACACTGTCGCTGGCGACACACCTAACACACTAGCCACTGCCGTCAAACTCACTCCACATAACCGCGCACCAACAATTTGCCCTCTTTGAAACTCTGAGAGGTCACCCATTTTACACTACCTCCGTCTGCTGCAGCCACTGCACACTCCTGTTCCACGACGCCTGACGTAGTATGGAGACCGACCTAACACACCACCACCAGCAGTCCGGCGCTGCGGTCGCCACGACACCACTGCCAACCCATACATCTGACGTGTTGCCAACTACAGGTGTTTCCATTATTCTGATAAGCATCTGTATATATATATATATATATATATATATATATATATATATAGTGTGTGTGTGTGTGTGTGGTCTCATGTCCCCCTCGTCCTGCTACAGAGAACCAGAGCAGAAAGAAGGTAGAGGGAAGGGTTGGAAGGAAGAAGCAAGTGGACAGTAAAAGAACAGACAAAGGCAGCGAGAAGTGGCCTTTGAGTGCTGTAAGAAGCGAGTCTTGTCTAATCGGTGTGTGTATGTGTTTATGTGTGGGCGGCATTGTAAATACAAACGTAATTGTGTATATATATATATCTTCCATCTTTTGTATATATTATATTTATAATATAAATATAATATATAAATATAAATACACACACCGATTAGACAAGACTCGCTTCTTACAGTACTTAAGGGTCACTTCTCACTGCCTTTGGCTGTTTTTTTACTGTCCACTTGCTTCTTCCTTCCAACCCTTCCTTCTACCCTCTTTCTGCTCTGGTTTCCTGTAGCAGGACGAGGGTGACATGAGACCACACACACACCAAATACTTGTACCCATGGTACCCAAATACTTGTCACACAGTCACAGACCAAAGAAAGAATTTCTTCGGTTGCAGTTTCGTCTTTGAAAAGAACCCAAATACAAAATAGAGACAAATACACAATGTAATAATATGATTATAAAACACACAATTTTAGATCTCCAACATTCCTCCCCCACTTGAAATGACAATTTCAACACACATATACACAACGATATACACACATACAGTACAAAAAAGAAACTTTCACTTCTGCCTGAGAACTTGTTTACTCAGAGTCACAGGGCAACGGAGCAATTTTGGTTATGGGTCTTTTGTATTCATCATCAGCTGATATTATTGTCAGGGCTCGTATAAGTCCATCAGACCCTTGATGAATGACAGAAATTATTCCGAGTTTCTAATGGAGTGGGGGATGGTTTTCGGCTTTGACAAACACCGTACCATAATCGCTGTGAATATTATTTGGTTTGCCTCTCCTCATAATAAATCTGCGAAAAGAAGCAAGAAATGTTGGAGCAGAGGCATCACTTGTCGTTTCTAAATGAATGGCATAAGTTGTAAGACAAACAAATAGAATAATGTAAGCCTTGAGTTGCTTTCGTCTTCTTCCCTTGATGGACCGCACGGTATATGCTCCACTGTAGTCGACCTCCACATGCTTGAATGGTTTTGCTCCGTTGACTCGTACACCAGGTAGATTGCCCATTAACTGTGTAATTGCTGTTTTTCGGTGACGATGGCAAATTACACATTGGTTCACAATAGCACTTACTCTGTCCCGTCCACGTAAAATCCAAAATTTATGTTGCAATGATGCTAACTGAAGCTGTGGCCCAGAATGTAGATTTCTGATGTGTTCTTGTCGCATAATGAGATCAGTCAAGTGATTTTTGTTTGGAAGGATGATGGGATGTTTTTGATCGAAGGAAATTTGTGCATTTTGCAGACGGCCACCGACACGTAAGACACCCTGACCATCAAGAAAAGGGTTGATACACAACAATTTGCTTCTCGATGGTAACTCCCTGTTCGTTTTTAGACACAGCAATTCTTCTGGAAATGCTTAACTTTGTACTACTTTGACCCACCGGAGGAGACTGTCTTCGAGTTCCGCTGGGGTCAATGAACCATGGGTCCTTTCCTCTCCCACAGTTCTGCAGTTGGACACAAATCGTAAACACCAAGCGGTCACTCGCTGTAGTGTTGTAATAGAGGAGTATTTGGTTAATAATGACGTATAACTCACGTTGTGGATGGTCAATACACTTGCTTCAGATGATTGTTGATGTTGAGAAAAAACACCTGGGTGAACCGGTTCACCACTGGCTTGGGGTAGGGGGTAACTTGGTAGCAACTTCGGGTTGTCTCTGGTCATAAGAGACGGTGCTAGCGCTTCCTCTGATTTCCAGCACTTGTTCAGTTCGTGATTGAGGTCACTACACTGAACGTGATGCACTTTGACACTTGTTTCCCCAGAATACTTGTTCAACGGCCCCGAGAGCACCTCCTAGCTCTGTTTCTAGCGCCACCACTCTGTTTCTAGCGCCACCACTGAACTCTTTCTGCTAGTCTGACGTCCGGAACACAAGATGGCCGCAAAGATGTCTGGACCTAGCAAAATTTCTGCACAATTTGGGGTGTCAAACTGCGGGTCAGCTAGGTTTAATTTGTGGAGGTTGAGTCCCAGGATATTCCTCTGCATCTGTTTTCTGGGAAGAATACCTGTGACGCTAGGTAACACAAGAGCTGTTGCGTTGAATACACGTTGTTCGTTGTAGCGCGATTTGAATTCTAGTTGCACTGTGCCGTTCGATTTCCCAACGTTCGTGTTGGTTAGACCTGAAATGGATACAGGAGTCGACTTCCGCTTTAGGCCTAACTGTTGTATGCAGAATTCAGACACAAAAGTAGCTTCTGAGGCTGAATCCAGGAGACAGCGGAAGGGTTTGTAATGTCGATTGACGTCTTTCACGAGAACGACCGCGGTTGATAATAACACTGTGGACGTTGATTGGTTTGACACAAAGCAGTTTGTTACTGAATTTGGTGATTCACTTTGAGAACTGTCCGGGCTATCTGAAAAGTGCAATGAGGTGTGATGTTTCTTATTACACCTTTTGTAATTCGATGATTTGCATTCACGGTAATGATGGGAAGATTGCAGACAGTTGAAGCAAAGATGTTTACTTTTGACGAAATCATGTCTTTGTTGCACTGACAGATTGATATATTGTACACATTTCAATAACGGATGTTTTTGGGCACACTTTTCACACGGTTGAGAAATCACATTGTGGAAAGACATTGTTTTCCTCCCGAGTCTGGCACTCGGAGGGTTTGGCATTTTGTTTGTTACGCCACTGGCTGACAGGGACTGCGCGCGAAGATCAATGAACTGGGTTAAATCAATAAATTTTGGTTCATCATTGTTCTGCTAGGAAAGTTCCCACTGTCTTCTCGAAGCTTGGTCCAACTTTTCTGTTGTCAGAAATAACAGCACAGCATCCCAGTACTGGACCGGCAATCCTAACACTTTAAGCGATCTTACACATTCACCAACTTTATCGATGAGCTTCCTTTTTGTTTTGATACCGAGATTGCAGTAAGTCCCATACTTCAGTATAATTTGCATCTGTTGTAGATGCAATCACGTTTGTGAGACGGCTCACCACTTAACGCACTTTTCAAATATTGGAGTTTTTGAGCACCACTTAGATTGTTATTGCTATGCACTGATGCCACAAACAAATCCTTGAATTCCAACCACTGTAACATGTTACCATCGAACACTGGAAGCTCAAGAATTGGAAGCTTCTATGTTCCACTTGTTGATTACGAAGAAGAGGGAGGGGGGTTCACAACCGCTTATCCCCTTTTGGTTAAATTCACACACACAGTTGTCAGTCTAGCATCAATACTGTCAAGTTCCTCTTCTTCACTTTGAAATGTTGTGTCATCACACACTAATGACACATCATCGAGTAACTGATTTTGTTCACTAAATAATAGTTGCACCTTATCTTTGTGAATTTGAATGGCCGACACATTGTTCGTATCTAAACTGGACACTGCATTTTCCAATTTAGTCACCTTCACCTTGAGCGCTCTCTTTTGGATGACAAAGCTTCCATGTCTCTTCACAAGTAAATACGCACGAATTACGATAAGCACGGACGAATCACGATAAGCATCACGAATTCTGATAGACACGGACAGATTACAATAATCACGTCGTAACTTGAACTACGAAAAACAAAAACGCCCGGAGTCCTGAATAACGGCAATGTCTTTCACCACACGAAAACACTTTAGCCCACAGTTTGGCGCCGATTCGAGTTCTTCGATCCGGCCCTCGGAGGACCAATAATGTTCCGTACACGGAAGTTGCTGGAGTACTTGAATGAAAGACAGAAATGGGGATAGACTCAATATATATTGATTATGTAATATATACAAAAGATGGAAGATATATACACAATCACGTTTGTATTTACAATGCCGCCCACACATATACACATACACACACCGATTAGACGAGACTCGCTTCTTACAGTACTCAAGGGTCACTTCTCACTGCCTTTGTCTGTTCTCTTACTGTCCACTTGCTTCTTCCTTCCAACCCTTCCCTCTACCCTCTTTCTGCTCTGGTTTTCTGTAGCAGGACGAGGGTGACATGAGACCACACACACATGGTACCCAAATACTTGTTACACAGTCACAGACCAAAGAAAGAATTTCTTCGGTTGCAGTTTCGTCTTTGAAAAGAACCCTAATACAAAATAGAGACAAATACACAATATAATAAAATGAGTATAAAACACACAATTTTAGATCTCCAACACTTGGCCTTAATGTTCCTTTCATACTAAATATATTTATATATTCTAAGTTTACTTTCAGAGAAATATTTTTATGATGCTGCCTGTATTTTATTATTACTACGATTGACGATTTCGTATTCTCAAGTAGAACCTTAAATATTATGCAGCATGTAAATACAGGAACTACAACTAATAACTTCATATTTTCATAGGCATTGTTTTATTGGCATTTGATGACAGTTTCATAATGCTCAGTATTCTCTCTTAATCCTGTTAAGGTACTTAACAAATTTTAATGACATATCCTTCATATATTACTTCAAGATATGAACACAGGCATTACGTGTAGTCACATATTTGAATATCCCGCGTTCATATGTGAATATCAATCGAACAATCCAATTGGGTATTATTATCAAATTAATACACTTTCTAAATTTTATATAATCCAATATGTTGATACAACACTGTTCTGTTCTATTATCTAGTGCGGAAATGGCATTAATTAGCTCATCCATTGCACATTCGTTTTAAGATTGCTGTTTTAGAATAATATTATAATAAATTACAGTATAAAAGTCAATATGTCTTAATAATTGATGTTTTAATGTCAGTTATTTATAAGTTGATACGGTTACAGTCCGCCGTAGGCGTCAGTTCATTCTTAAAGCTCTAGTCACAGTCACGTTTAGATGTATATCACACTGACAATTTAAAATTTCACCTTGAAGAACTATTGTATATATATTACACTGAATCACTATGTAACATATCTTGATATTTGGGACCCTCTGACCACCCCTACCTCTCAGCCATCTTGGCTCAGCCCCGCTTCGCGCATTTGAAATGCAGTGAACTAAAAGTGTTGTCCACGGGACTGGGGCAGGCCATCCCCGGTATTCGTCTCCCTGCTTCGGCCCCTGACACGGCGCCGAAGCACGGAGTCGGCAGGACCTGTTGTTCCTCGAGGTATTGTTTACATAAAAAAAGAGAAAATAATAGCAAAGACAGGGGGGCTGGGGAAGTTCTTTTAGCCTGGCTCCCGATGGCAAATCCAGGCCCTTTTTCCGCGACTGGGGGAATTTCTTCTTTTATGTTTTTTTTCTTTTCATTTCAGTTTACAATACGTACATACATGGACCTGAGCTGTAACAAAATACAATCATATATTAAGTACACTGGTGTTAGTGGTTTAATGTATTAAGTTTTTATTATTTATTTGGTTTACATTTTACTTTTATTTACTAATGTTTTTCACTTTATTAATTCCTGCTTTTATATTGTGAGTTCAGTATTTTCTTAAGTGTCTTACTTACTAATCCTATATATCGGTATTATTAGTCCTTAGATAGTTGTCTAGTTATTATTGTTAGTAACAGTTTTTTTTTTCATTTATACAGTTAAAATTACGTTATTTAAAACACTTCCCGCACTGTGCTATCTGTGTAACTATCTTAATAAAAATTTATACTTCATTTTCTTTAATCTACTCATTAATGATATAAAAAATATTTCTAAAATAGAAGCAATTCAAATACAAAATACAAGGACACTAAACAATCATTCACTTATATGGACTTCAGTTCCTCTATCTATACATTTTAAACCAAAATAAAAATTATCATCATTAAATTATCACAATAAGTATTAATAATAGTTTACATTTACATTTAATTTCCTATGAATTGCTCCGTATCAGAATTTAATTTTTATCCATCACCTATCTACTCTAAGCTAATCCTAACTATCCTAACCTAACTTTCACTCTCATCATCCATTCTCACCAGGGAAGTCAGCCGTTAAAGTTCATTCCAGGGGACTGGGACACACCCTCCATATCCGTATAGATTGGGGCCTATCCTGGAAGTTTCTTCACAGCCGAATCTTCAACCACACCGCACATTCACACTACACTTCATACTTCTTTCGAATTGCACATCACTATTTACTTTGCCAATCCAGTTACCTCGGTACTCCGCTTACCATCCATATCCATAGGATTGGTGGTCAGGCACTGGGGGCTTCTTCGCGGATGAGTAATCGTTAATCCCGAAAGTTCTCACACTCGCGCACTCCCGCAACGCTAGACGGCTGGCCTCGGGGCATACCGGTTTCGGTTCGCGATTTAGCGTTGAGTCCTCACAATTTTGTAAGAACCACAGCCGTGGAAGAGATGTTTAATCCACAAAGTTCGTGTGAATTCTAATATGTGAGTTTCCCGCATTCCTCTTCTCCCGCACCGCGTATTCCCCTTGGTACCCGGGTCGCGCGCGCCACACATTCTTCGACTACGTTATTTACATTATTTACAATATGCATTGTTTCCCGGCTTCATTCCTGGTCATATATGTTCCTCCTCATTCTCCTCATACAGATTTCTTTCTCCTTATATGAGATGATGGTAGCCAACAGATCCAGTTCTTTTGATGTCATCTTCGATTATTTCGCGTATGTCAACGTTCTTTAGTTCATTTCTCAAATCCACAATTCAAGCATCAACAGTTCCATCCGCCTTCACCTGATTTTCTGGGCAATGGAGAACCACATGCTCGGGTGTTGAAAGTTGTCCGCAAGAACACTCGGGGGATTCCACTATCTTTAGTTCATGTAATTTCGATTTGTATGGTCCATGTCCACTTAGGAAATGCATCAAACCCTTATCTGGATTCCAATTGGTCCATTTTAAACGTTGTTCAATCAGGGGTTCCATATATTATTCCATACAACCTTCTTGATTTTCCGGAATGTTGCCAATTTCTTTGCCGAATTTGATTTATTTTATTACAAATGTCTTTTATATCTTGTGGAATTTCCCGCAAAATTTCCGTAGCTCTTATTTGGTTTTCATGCTTTATCCAGTACTGAGCTGCCATTTTGATTGCTTCTAGATGTAAAGGTCTTATCCCCAGAATGACATTTATGGCTTCCCCCGGTGTTGTATTATATGCTCCAGACATTCGCAGTAAGACTGTTGTTTGAGCTCTGTTAACGCCAATGATTTGTTTTCTTGCACCTATGTGCCCATACACTGGACGCATAGGTGTCAGTAGCATTTACTATCTGGGAGTTATATAATTTCAAAATGTTTGTGGGTAACTTAAATTTAGTGCTTGCCAATGTTATTTCCAAATTTCCAATTTATTATCTTATTTCCAAATTTCAAAATTTTATTAGTAGTTTCCTGAATGTGGGCGTTATAGTTCAGCTTTTCATCAATTACAACTCACAAATATCTAAACTTATCAACTCTTCCAATAGTTTGATTTTCATACTTAATTGTAGGATTTCGCTCTAACTTCCCTTTAAATATCATATACTTAGTCTTATTAACTGAAATTTTAAGTTTATTTTCATTACACCAATTCCCTAATACTGTGGTGATCTTGTTTGTCCTAATCCCTAATTGTCCTCGCGTTTTTCCCTCCACCAAAATAGCGAGGTCGTCTGCATACGCCATTACCGATGTTACTTCTTCCATCCGATCCAGAACTTTGAGACAGAGGGCAATGCATATGCCCCAAAATATTGGGCCACATACAGACCTCTGTGGACATTCTTTATTGGGTAATTTTGTTATTTTCTCTCCCGGAGCCTTAAATGTAATCTTCCTGTCCTGGCAGTAGTCCCTCAATACGCTAATAATTATATAGCGGAATGTTCATTTTACTCATATTATTAAACAGCGCTGGCCACCAAAGGTTATCGAAGGCTCCTTTGATGTCTACATATAAGGCAAGTACATAATTTGCGCCAGAGTTGTTAATGTCTGTACAGAATTTGTTAATGGCGTCTTGCGTTGACCTGCCTTTTCTGAATCCAAATTGCATGTTATCATTTTCTAAATCCGTTCTGCTTGCTTGTAACCTTGCTATTATAATCTTCTCAAACAGTTTACTGATTACATTCAGTTAGCATATTGGACAGTACGGTCTAGGATCTGTCTTAGGTTTCTCCAAGCTCTTCAAAAAGATAATTAAGTTCGCTTCCTTCCAATTTTTGGGGGAAACGTCCCTGCCGGATACATTCATTAAAAAGGCGAGTTAAGTATGGGACCCAGATATCTTTCGAATTCTTATATATCTCCGATTTTATTGCATCCGGTCCTGGGGCTTTCTTCGTTTTTAAAGATCTTATAGCTATTTTCTAGTTCTGTGTTCTTAATTTCTGATATTTCTTCCTCAGGAATTTGTAGATTATTCATATTGTTCATAAGTTTTCTGATGTCTTTTTGTTCGTCTGTTTATTTATCTTCTATGTCTTTTGGGATTAGTTCTTCTACTAAATATTCCGCTGAGTCTCTCCAGGTTTTGGTATACATTTTATACTGTTTTTCCAAAGTTGATATACTAGTTGGTGATAACTTTCTCATACAGATTTTATAGGGTTTACCCCAAGGGTCAGTTGCTAAGTTTGTTTCAACAAAACTGTTCCATGTTTCCGTTTTCCTTTGTATTAATAGCTGTTTGTAGTTGTCCTTTGATTCCCTATATTCGTCGAGTTTTCTTCTTCTCTGTTCAGGGTCCCTTGCCTTTTGGTATGCCTTCCTTTTGGCTCTTGTAATGCGTCTAAGTCTTGTGAGCTCATTGCACCAGAAAGGGGCGTTCGCCAAATTTACGTTACCTATCGATCTCCCCGGCGGCAGCGTCGCTTTTAATGCCCGAATTGTGGAATTTTTTAGTTCTTCAGCCAAATTATCTAAGTTGATATTTGGTGTTATTTGTGGTAGTATCAAGTTTGCTTCAAATTTATCTTTGTTCATCCGCAAGATGTTATAGCGTATTTGTTCACCTTCTTCTACAATGCTCCGTGCTGCTTCCGGTTTAGATACCGAGACTATAAACTTGATTGCATTATGATCGCTACTAGTATTCCCGTCCAATACTTGCCATTCGCAAATTTGATTGGCCAAATTGGTAGTGTTAAGCGTCACATCAATGTTTGTCCCGGCACCCGCTCGGCCCCGAAAGATTGGGGAATCTCCTTCCTGGTTTGCTATTACTAATTCATTTGCCATAATTAGGTCTTCAAGGGCTTCGCCTCTCCTTCTGTCTCGATCTCTAGCACATTACTGAACCACATGGGGGATTTTGCGTTAGTATCCATTGTTATTAATATTTTATGATTTGAATATTCGCTTATAATGGTTTTTAGCTTGTCCAAAAAGGGTTCAATATCATATTGGTATTGACAATAAATGTTTATTATTATTTTTTCTATTTCAGTTAATAATTCAGCACAAGTAGTCCACTCATCTGTGTACTGATGAATCTCTAATAGCTTATACTTTTTGTTAAAGTTTACAATTTCGGATTTTGGTTTTTGAGTCTTGTTAGATATTATAATTTCAGCGTTTGTGGATAGTTCCGTTAAGCGGCCTTGATAAGTGTACGGCTCTTGTAAGCATAAGATGTCAATTTGGAGTTCTTCTGTAATCTTTCTTAATTCGGAGCCAACCAATCGAGAGTCTTGTGCGTTAAGCTGCAGCACAGAGCACTGTTCCGGCTGCATTCTATCTGGGATGTCTTGTATGTGCATAGCAGCGCGGCCATGACTCTCTCAAGTCCAAGACCGCCCTACCATGGGCCTTCACGAAATCTCGGTGGACCTCGTTTAAATCTAGGTATTCGGCTCTTCTTTCGAAGACTTCATCGACCAGCAACAAAAGCTCCCCGGGATCCGTTGGTATGTTGTTCCTTTTCAGCGTTATTCTATCGACAGCGTTTGGTATTGGAAAAGTTATTCGTTCTCCTTCATCCTGCAGGTTCTTAACCAAATGTCTCAAAGACAACTAAGATCTGTGGGTCTTCTAATATTGATAATTTGTATGCCTTTTCTTGTATTCCGTAATTCCAATTTTGGGCCATGGATGGTTTCTCTAATGTTTCTTTTCGTTTGCTTTCTTGTTTTCTTGATATTGTTTCCTCTTTCTCTTCTTTTTTGGGGTTTTCTTCGCTGTTGTCTACAATGTCAACATTCGGTTCTGCCAAGATTTCTTCATTCATGTTCTTACCACGAACATTCGAATCTTCCTTTATTCCTTCAGCAAATTCAACGCATTCATTTCCAGTTCTATCGCTTTGTGTAAAAAGTTGCAGCCATCTTCGTCGCCAAGTTTTTTTTTTCAGTTTGCACCCCAACCTCCTTTTTATTCGTTACGTTAAGTTCGTCCTCGTTTTTGTTTTCCCTTATCCTTCTTCTGAATTCAATTAACCTATTCCTGTCTCTCTTCTTTTGTAATGGAGATTTGTTCTTTACTTTTCTTTGTTCCATAAATGTTTGATATTGTTCGCCTTCTAATGTATCTGTTGCGTGACTAATCTCCATGTCCGTATTAGAATCTGATGACATTGTTTTATTTCCGTCCTCAGAGCCTGAGTCTTGTATCTGGAGTATTAATTTCTGCTGTTATTGTTCATGGAGAATTATGTTTGTGTCTAGTTTTCTTCATGGTGGATAAAAAATACTGAAGGTTCTTTATCGCTACTAATTAGGTTTTTCATTATTCGTTTGTCTGGTACAAACATTTTAAAAATTAATTTATCTTCTATATTATATTCCTCGAATTCTTGAAGGACTTGGAACATATCTTGATAAATTTTCTTGGAGTGAAGTCCGAAAACACTATGAAATTATGCAAATTAATCACTAGAAATTTCAGCGACTTCCTTCTATTAAGCCGCCATCATGCCGGATCTCGATACAACACTTAATCTCTAATCGAAAAACTGTCAACTACTTCAAGTAGTATACTTTTGTTACAATACTTACATCCAAAATCTCTGAATCTCAAAATTCATTATTTGTTCAAAAGCTATTTCGTTGTTTACAACCTATTAACACTTCTCCTCTTCTGATGAATCCAAATTCGTACCATTTTGCTTGAGTTGACATCTCTTTTCAATGAGGAGTGCATCCTAAAGTATTTTTGTTCCCTTCTGATATCATGGAACTCTAATGCCTAAAGTAGAACTGTTCCAGCAACTTAATCAATTTTTAGTTCAAGAAACCTCAGCATAACAATAGTTCTCTCTAAGGA
The DNA here is from genome assembly GCA_022664845.1 of Lepisma saccharinum. Classification (NCBI taxonomy): domain Eukaryota; kingdom Metazoa; phylum Arthropoda; class Insecta; order Zygentoma; family Lepismatidae; genus Lepisma; species Lepisma saccharinum. The sequence goes on along the minus strand of JAGDQP010005770.1, from coordinate 64,210 downwards.
TACAATATTTAACATTTTAGTAAAAAAAAACACACATATTTACATCAACAAACAAATATAACCAATATCGTTCCAAAATTAATTTACTATAACCTCACCTGATACATACCTATGATTGCGTTGTCAAGATACATACGTGTTTCTTTATTGCATGGCTTGCAAAATTCATTTAGGACACAATGATTATTCAGTCTATGACGTACTAGTCATAAAAGTACTTTCACCATAAAAATTGTGAAGCATATGTTCTATTTCCTTTTGTGTATAAGAAATTCCATTTACCACTCTACAAGAGTCTTTATTTTCCAACTTAGAAAAATCATTCACAGCAACTTCTAAATCCGGTTCCGATTCGTTCAATTGTATCAGTTTTAAGAAATCATTTTCTACTTCTTTTAATAAATCACTAACTTTGACCTGGTCCATTTTAAATGAAATCACAATATCATTTCTTTCTTCTGAATTATTTTTCACTGAGAAAGTTGACTGATCACATGACATTTTAGGTTCAGAATCTGTATCTTGTACAGCCTGAAATGGTATGATCTAACAGAGATTGTATTATTTGAGTGTTATGTATAGATTCTGTTGGCTCTTGCAATTGGCATTCACATTCAAGTAGTAAGTACTGAATTCTGCTATTTATGGTCGTTATGTTCTTAGCCAACTGAAATACTTGATGTTCTAAATTTGCAAGTTCTGCAGAATCCAAAGATGAACATTGCTGCATGTATACTGATATCACTTCGAGTGTCTAAGTGCATAACGTGATCATCTAGGGTATGTAGTTTTCAATGTGGACACAATCAAACTTCATTCCGTTTCTACTCAATATAACGAAACGTAAGGCATATTATATTTGCAAAAGAGAAAAGATACATTCTTAACTACTTTTCCATAAGAACATGGCACCAATACTTTCGACGTAACCAGTATTCGTCCTCCACTCCCGTTAGAAATGTGTTAGAAGGTAACTTAAATGAATGTAACCCAAGAGTGCTAGCCGTGCTGGAATCCATTAAATTATATGCAGCTCCAAAATCTATTAAGACATGTGTATACTTGCCCAGAATGCCTAAAACGATGATCAATTTATCGTTATCATTATTTTTTTATGTTCAACTATATTTCCTACCCAAAGATCATCAATTGGAATTTTTACATCAACACTATCATTAGGGTTTATTGAAGCTTATGGTTGTTCATTTTGGTCTTCTGTTTCAATTGTATATTTTGAAATTTGCTTCTTTTCTTCACCAAACATTGGGATTGGAAACGACGTTTTTATTACAAATATTTACATATTTTGCCGTAAGCTGGACACTTATTAACTTCATGATTATACCCGCACGAATGACACTGAATTCTTCTAGAACGATTTAGATTGGTTTCAGTTGATATTTTTGTATTTTGATTTCTGTATTGTGTATTGTGAATCATTAGATTTTACAGTCTCGAATTGGAGCACAAGCATCGCAACTTTTTGAAAACTTAACTAGTCTTCTTGAAGAAGGCGTTTGCATAACCCCAAAAAACCTACTGATCCTTAAAAGCTTCATCTTCAAAGGATCCAAATTTACATTTTGTTGCTTGTACCCTTGGTTGTTCGATGTAATTTTGCATTGATTAACCTGTCTGATGTAACATTTAGTGGAAGGTGTACCTTTCCATGGGGATATTTGTGGGCTTTGAGTATGACTTTACTAACAACTGACAAGCAAACATACTGATGGGGCAGAAAAAGTTCTAAATTTCTTTCTTCCATAATGATTAAAATGTCAAAATATGTGTATATGCAAATTATGGCACACAATGGCAATTACTTCGGGAGATATCGATGTTAAATAGTCAGCTTTTTGATTCTAGAGAGTTAAGAAAAAATGTGGAAATAGCCTTATATTTGCAAAATGCTGAAACAAATGGAAATTAAATACATAGTAGTGTGTACTGGGTGCAAGGCAGTACCTGTTGGAGGGTATATTCTTCACTGCCGCCATCTTGAAGTCCGCCATATTGAATCTTCATTGGTTTTCTTAAATGGGAAGGGGGTTGTGTAATATGTCATCTGGGTTAGAATTTTACAGAAAACACCTTTCTGAAGTCAGTTTTGTAGTAATTGTATTATTGTGGAAGGTTGTGTGCGACATTAGTATGGGCTTTTGACGCAATTCCTTGAAACACCCATTTTGTTTTAAAATAATGAAGGAATTGAAACCTATTTTTGGATACAAATTGTTCCTCATTATATTGCAATATTGATATGCATTTGTATGCGTAGTTTATAATTCAATAATTATCTTAAAACAAAATAGGTGTTTTCAGACTATTGCCCATATAGTCCAGTCCCTACCTATACTCCCGTAGAAATTTTTGTTTTGACAGATGAAACTTTGTTCTCCTTATTCGTTACCAAATAGAGAAGACATCTTGGGTAGACTTCGGAAACAATTCAGTGAAATTTTCGGCAGTCATTTTTCAAAATGGTGGTCTTAGTGTAAACAACGGACATATATTTTTATATATTTTCTCCACAATATCATATAAAGTGCTGATTGTTTACGAAAATTTAACTACATTGTTTAAACTGTAGCAATAAAAATGCATACGCAGTGTATAAGAATTAAATGTGTTTATTTATTGGGTTGGTGCGATTGAAATGTTCGACAGGTCCGTCATTTAGTGTAATTAATTTTCTGCCAATAAAATTAATTAAAACAGTTATTTGACACGAATATTTACTGGAATGGAAAGTATTTGTTTGTTTTAATTACGCCCTTTGTAAAAAAAATAAATTTTGAATAGTTTTACGAGCACAAAAAGAAAAATAATTTGATCTCGTAACAATTTTTCTCTTTTGTTTCAGAGTAAAGACTGAATATAAAAACATGGAAGAGACACTAAAAGAAATTGCTCTTGGAAAACAGGATTGTTCCAATGTGAGGGAAAATGTGAATGTGGATCTTTGTATTATATGCCAAAATCCTAGAGGGAAGTTAACGTCTACCGAAATAGGTCGGAATAGAGTAAGAGACGCAGCTGACACTCGTCAAGATGATGTGTTCAAGAGACTTAAACTCATTCATGGGAGTGAGAAGTTTAAATATCATTGTGATAATAAGTGCTACAAAACATATACTATGACAAAAAACACTGGAAAGAATAAAGAAGCAGAGACAAGAAGGGACTGAACAATTGGAAGAGACAGGAGGGGGTGGAAGTGAAGGTGATGATTCCAAATTTAAAAATGTCTCTAGAAGAGTATCAACATCTCGTTCATCTCCTAGAGAACTAATGCCACCATTGAAGCTTAAATGTATTATATGTGGGAAGCAACAATATGGCAAAGACAGGTTGTGCGAATCAAACTCGGCTAATAACATTTTAGCAGCTGCCAGTTACTTTAAGGATGAAATGTATGAGCTTGTAGCAGACATTGACAGCAAGGAGAGGCTATTTGATGCAGATTTACATTATCATAAAGTATGTATGATGAAATATGTTTCTAAGTTCAAAACAGAAGAAAATAATATGCCACGACGCTGTTGAAATCCGAAAACATGACCATTTTCTGGACATTAACAAAACACTGAACCCAATGATAGTAGCTGGGTGTGGTTTTACTTTAACGGAAATACGTCATTTCATGGAATCCAAAGATAATTCAATTACTGTCTATAACAGTGAAGTGAAGTCTTTCCTAATTAAAAGATATGGCAATACCGTAACATTCATCTTACCCAATAAAGTAAACGAGTCCGTTATGGTGTTCTCTTCAAAGTTGACTCCTGAAATATTGGATGAAAAATTCGATCAACCAATGAAGTGAAAGCTGCAGCAAAGATTCTTAGAGATGAATTGTTAAACACTAACTTTGGTTTGGAATATAAATTTTGTGATTCAGAAGAACTCGGAAGGTCCTGGAATGCCAGAAAATATGTTATCATTCTTCTCAGCGCTATTCAGTACAAGGAAACACAATCTTATGAACACGTTATCAAATGACCATGATTATGGTGATAATGAAGATGGCAGTGATTCTAATTCTATAGACTCTGAATCAGAGGAAGAAAATGTAACAGATGGAATGAAACGCTTGACTTGCCAAATATATTCCTTATTCCAGGTCCTTTTGTATGTTATTAATTGTGGCCGTAAAAAAGTATCTCTACAATAATGGTTGCTCACAGTGTCTATGATAAGTGCAAAAGTAGAGAATTGATAACTTTACTCAACCATTGTGGACTATCAGTAAGTTACAATATCCTTTTGAGAAATCGTAATCTCCTGTCCTGCTACACCGTCTATGCTTCAAAGAATAAGGTTGTTCCAATGCCAAGTCACTTTCATGAAAATATATTTACATTAGGTGCCCTGGATAATTTTGATTTTGAAGACATATCTAACCTCTCTGGTACAAAGGATACTCATCACATCGTTATGGTACTATTTCAAGATAATTCAATTCCAGCAGCTGGTAAATCCACAGTTTCTGAAGCTGGACTAACAAAGAGCTATACAAAACCAGCAGATGAACTTCCGTGTCAGGTAATTCTGAATGTGGGAGAAAAATATGTTCGCCCTAGTCTTCCTAACAACTTCAAAACTTTTGAAGAATATGGTTTGAAGGAAAGTGAAAAAGAAACTTTAAGACAATTTGATTCTAATGAATTTGTGACTTCACTTGTACGTTGTGGACTTCCAGACGAAAATAATATGGAGACACCAACGTGGAGTGGAATTCATGCATTAGTGTCAAACCGTTCAATTCCTTTGAGTTGTGTCATCCTAGCTCGAGTAACACAGTATAATATTGTCTACACTGCTCTGAAGAACTTCCAAAATATCAATGTACAACTTAGCCAGCCATACCTCCCAGTGTTTTGTGATGAAGGTGTATTTCACATTGTTGTCGACATCTATTTGCAATATTCAGAATTCAGAGATATATATCCAATGATGAGAATGTTTCATTTTGTAAAAGTTGTTTTGCGATGTGCTGGAAGATATTTAGTTGGAAGTGGTATTAATGATGCCATAGTTGAAGCAGGAGTTGTTAGTGTCAACACTCTGAATCTATTGTGAATGGAACTCATTACAAATGGTCCCTCCAAAGCATACTTATTGTAGCCGATACAATCAAGAAGTTTCAGTGGGAAGCTTTCTGGATGCAAACTAAGAACCCACAGGCCTATTCGGATTGTACGGAAAATGCTGTGAGTTTCCAAGGTGTATTAGTAGAAAAGAAACATAGGGATTCAGCTGATAAGTTTGAACATCTCTAATCATTAGCTTCCAACCTTCAAGATGGTTTTGATAAATTTGTTTACTTGTGCTCTGAGCGATCTGAGCTTTGCTGCTATTTGAACAACTTCCTCAGTATTGTGGATATAATTAAACTTTTAATTACAGCTGATCGTGAAGGAAGATGGGATTTGTTTCTTGAAGGGGTTGCTGCGTCCATGAAAGTGTTTCGGGAATGGGATTGTATCCACTACTTAAGGTACGGTGCGTGGTATCTGGAAAAAGCTTGAACTTTGGAAACTGAACACCCTTATTTTTATCAGAAATTCAAAGATGGCTATTTCTCTACAAAGAACAGAAAGGAAGATTTAACGCAGTATCACCTGACATGAAATTGGAGCAAACAATTCAACGGTCACATAAAAACTCATCGGGGATCATTGGACAGACAAGAAGAGCCGATTATACAGCTCAGTGGCAGATCATTTACTATGAGGTTCTTGCGATTTGTAATTTATTTCGCAACATTACAAACAAAGGCGTTATGGATCACCTTGAGACGGCAGTGCACCATGAACTTCAAGGTACAAAGATAAAATAAGTTAATGAAAACATAGTGAAGCTCATGTCCTTCTTGCAGCAACATGGCAATCCATTCAGTGTTTCAGTCAGTGTAAAATTACACAACTTGATGAGTAACGTGTCACCAGACGAAGCTGTTTCAAGAAGAATTCTCAAAGCTTTGCAACATGGTGATATGAAGTATCTTGAGTTCCGGGAGGAGCGATTTGTAAAGAGAGAGAGAGAGAATTTTCAGAAACCATCTCTAGAGTTAGTCTTCCTTGTTTCAGTACATGCAAAGTTGACCAAAATAGAGAAGAACAGAAGCAATCATCTGTTGCTACTTCTCACATCAATAAAATATTAAGCATGTCTCAAACCAGAAGGGAAACTAGAAAACATCCTCAGTTATGATTTGATTTCAAACTCACCCCTGTTGGATGGCGAACTTACAACTAAACCTGTCAAACATTTATTAGTAGGTGAAATTTAAAATGTATTATCACCTGAAGATTATTCTTTCGAAGCAAAAGAAATTCAAAATACTTTCTTGATCGTGGACTTCATGTCAGCTGCAAGAAGTGTGTAAGGTTCAGTCCAGAATTTTGGGGACTACTTGCAAATACTTATGCAACAACTGCAAAAAATTTGGCTATTTTCCAACTTGCATGTATTTAATAGCTATATGAATAGTTCCATAAAAGCAGGTGAGCGAATCAGGTGTTATGCTGGGTGTGGAAGTATCCAGTTATCACACATAAATGAATATACTCCCATCCTAAACATTTCGACAAGTTTTGGGTCTCTAACAGCAACAAGGTTAAACTGCAGCTATTCGCCAGAGTTCTTCAAAGAAGTTGCTTCCAAAAACACATTCACAGTTATTCTTCGCGGTATGATGGAAGACTTTGGAAATATCCATGCGCTATTATGCAGTAGAGACTGATTGTGCAGGATTTAAATGTAGACTTAGAAGAAGCAGACTTGCGTCTGGTCAAGCACATTTACTGGGCAGCTACAAAGGGAGCTAAAACTATTGTTGTTGTAGCAAATGATACAGATGTTGGTGTAATGCTTTTAAGATACATGCACGTGTTTTAATATTGTGGACTGAAGGACCTTTGGGTAAAATTTGGAGTTGCCAACAAAACCAGGTATTAACCTATTCATACGTTATCACAGAAGCTGGGTTTGAGCACATGTAAATCTTTAGTAAAACTGCATATTCTGAGTGGATCCGATTGTACATCGAAGATTGGGACAAAGAAGACAGCAGTGAAGGCGAATGCAGATAATTTAGTAAATGTTGGAGAAACTTCCAACCCTTGTGAAGGAGATTTCAAGATAATTGAAACATTTCTGGTCACTGTATGGAAACCAAAATCCACTTACAGTTCCTTTGATGAACTACGTTTTAGCAAATTCAAACGAACAGGAAAGCTAGACTCTCTACCGTCAACTTCCTCCGTAGTGAAAGGTCATATATTAAGGTCTCTTTATTTGATAAAACAAAACTTAAATATTTTAAACCCACAATGGAAGTCACCCGATCCACGAGAATGGGGATGGTACGAAAAAGATGGTGTTCTTTTGCCAGAAAAGTTCCTCCGAGACGTACCAGAAGAATTTGTGATGAATTGTGGATGTTCCTGTTGTAGCAATTCTAGATATAAATGTAGGAAAATTTTTGTTCAATGCACGGACTACTACTGCAAATGTACAAAGGAAAAGTGTTACAATCGATAGACTACCGAAATTTACATTCACATCCAAGTGAAATTCATGTTCAATTCATACATAAGTGGAAAATAGAACAATCGAACTGCTCTTTGTTAACTCCTTTAGTTTCAAATTCTTCTTGTCTCCAGAATCTTTGAGTCATTTCAGTTTCAATCAGGTAAGAAGCGGTATGCAAGTTATATTTGGTAGATACGAATGAAATGACCACTTTGACGCCTGAAACGCACCTCACCAACACAACACAGGAGTCGACTGAGGTAACGCATCTAACATCACAAACTCTGTATACATCCAGCAAACAGGATGGCAAGCGTGTGTGGACGGACGGACGGAGGTTAATCAGGTAACGTAGTTTTCATTTTTTGTCCTTTGGAAATGACGCACCTGGGACGGACATTTCAATCACACCAACCCAACAAATAAACACATTTAATTCTTATACACTACGTATGCATTTTTATTACTATAGTTTAAACAATGTAGTTAAATTTTCGTAAACAATCAGCATTTTATATAATATTGTGAAGGAAATAGATAAAAATATATGTCTCCTGTTTACACTAAGGTCACCATTTTGAAAAATGACTGCCAAAAATTTGACTGAATTATTTCCGAAGCCTACCCAAGATAAATAAATGTCTTTTCTAGCTGGTAACGAACAAGAAAAACAAGGTTTCATCTGTCAAAACAAAAGTTTCTACGGGAGTATAGGCTAGGGACTGAACTAATACCAATGTCACGTTCCATTATCTCTCACAATAATAAATTTATGACAAACCACCAAGTACCCATTACTATGTATCTGGTTCTATTTCTTTCAGCATTTCACAAATATAAAGGTATTTCCTCACTTTTTCTTCACTCACCATTGCGCTCGAGTTACCTTAATTTGCATTTGCATATTTTGACATATGTTTGCTTGTCAGCTAACTTATCATAATGAGTTTTTGTTTTCTCGTGTAGGACATGTGACCTAACCATTTTTTAAACTTGGAATATAACTCCAGTGATAAAGAAGTTTGTTTCTTGTCTAGTTTTAGTTCATTTAACTCACTGAACAAATTGAATTTTTCCATGTAATTCTCTATAGTTTCACGATTTTCATCATAACTGTAAAAAGTATTCCTAGATTCTACCATTCCTAGCTGTGTTTATTTACTACTGTGAGTTCGTAAAATCCTACGTCGACAATAACATTCCTTTCTTACAATATATATTTATATATTATAAGTTTATATTCAGAGGAATATTCTTATGACGTTGTGTGCATTTTACTATTACTACGATTGTTGTGTTCGTATTCTCAAGTAGATCCTTAAATATGCAGCCTGTAAATACTGGAATTTCAACTAATAACTTCATATATTTTCATAGGCATTGTTTTATTAGCATTTGATGACAGTTTCATGTCATACCAAAATGGATACTCAGTATTCTCTCTTAATTTCCTGTTAACGTATTTAACAAATTTTAATGATATATCCTTCATATATTACTTCAATATACATAGACATATATTTGAATATCCCGCGTTCACATTTCAATATTAATCGAATATTCCAATTTTATAGTACGACTTGCGACTAGCGACAGAATGAGCACACGAGGCTGAGCCATTCTTGCGCATGCGCATTACTCCTTAACAGTAAATATTACTTCCAAGCATGTGTTTCCAGTTGCCAATTTAGCGTACTGATAGCATGTCGGAAAACTAATCCAAGGAACCAGGGTTAGAACTCTGATGTATTATTTTTCTTAATGAAAATAACTTTTCTCTTTATATATATATAAAAGCATTAGGAAATTTAATAAAATTAGTGAACAAACGCGTGCAGAGGTTAGGCAAGTCAGGTACGGTATTTTTTTATTGCACACGCAATTAACTCGTGTTTTCACAATGTGCCGTTCCTGTCGCTATTCACAAGTGATAGGTATTATCATTAAATTCATATAATTTCTATTTTATAATATTATTAATATATTATACAGTTTTACAGTATATCGTTCATAAAATTTGATGTTTTAAGGTCAGTTATTTAATAGTTGTTATGGTTACTGTCCGCCATAGTCGTCAGTTACTCTATATTCTCTCAATCACTGTAGTTTTTTGTAGTATTTATCACTATTAATTTTGAATATTTTCTTGAAATGGTGTCCGAAAAACTTTTGAAATTTTGTAAATTTAACACAAGTAATTTCAGCAGCTTTCTTCTATTAAGCCGCCATTTTCGAGAACCTCTATAAAATCCAATATGTCGATACAACACTTAAACTCTGATCGTCAATGTCAACTACTTCAAGTAGTATGCTTTTGTAACAACACTAGCATCCAAAATCTCTGAATCTCAAAGTTCATTATTTGTTCAAAAACTATTTCGTTGTTTACAACCTATCACCCCTTACAAACATCCCGCGAGCATGATTTGAATTTACGCCCAGAAAAACACAACACAAACTAATTCGACATTTTCATTGGCTGAAGTATTTTGCGTGATGTCACTGTTGAGAGTCGTTCCTTCCCTGTTCCATGTTCCGGTTCCGGATAAAAAGATTCAGTTGTGAAAGAGGAATGGAGTAAGAAACAAACAGAAAATACAATAAGATGGAGAATATTCCAGAGCGCTACAAATTCATATGTATGGCAGAAATATGAAAGATCTATAAAAAGAAGACGTACTGTAGATAATAGTTAGCATAATAATAGTTTAGTATATAGTAGTTTTAGTTTCAACATTATTTACATTTATCGTAAAGAAAAAAGGTTCTGAGCGGATGAGAAACATTCGTTGCCCTAATGGAGGTCTAAAATATTATTAATATTGCTCGCCAATCTTATACCAACAGGAAATTAGATTAGTGCTAATATTTTGATAGCCATAAACTGGAAATATGCCTACCATTTCCATTTATACTTGTGTTCCCAATAGCGATCTATTCAGCTCATTCAATGATTAACAAGTATTTTAAGCATGCAGAATTCTGTATTTACGCAAATCAGTGGCAAGTCAATAAATATTGTCACAAATGAGAAAATATTCCGTTCACATAAGTAACTACGAGCATAACTATTCTATAGTTCATTAACAAAACTTACGATACTATATTCATACAGTTCCATTGCTCAAATAAATTGTATCTATAATCAATGGTTATTTCGTCATAAGTGTAGCACTAAAACAAATGAAACTTTATTCCAAGTATTGACATTGTAGACATCAAAATTGAATTCAACATCCACTATTGAGCAATTCAAGTAAAAATCAAATATCGTTATTGGATTGTTTCATAAAGAGTCATCCATGTCATCATATAGAAATTATTCAAAATTTCTGAATAAATTTCTGAATTTAGTATTTATTTCTCCACTATACCCAATACTAAGGGCCACATGCACAGTCGTTCCGCGGGCTACCCACGGAAAGCCTGAGAGACCCTTGACCATTTTGTGTTGCACAGTCATCCCGTGGGACTGAAAGAGACCCGCGGCCTCCACGCGGCATCAGGGATTTGTCGCGGGAGGATCGAACCACCCTTGGCTGTCCCGTGGGTGATGTGTGTATCTACACCTCGTGATTTTATTTCTGTATTTATAGAAATATATTGCATTTTAGCCATGAGTGTTGTTTTAACAATAGACAAGAAAGTGGCACAAGTAATTTACAAAACATTACGTTTACGATCAGACCATTTATGTTAATTATTTTATAATTTAAAAAAATCTGCAGTGTTGACGTGCTGTCGTAATAACATTATTATAGTCTATGGTGCTGCTCACTAGATGGTAGGGGGAAGGATAGGTTCAATTCACAAGCCTGTAGCTGAAAAGGTTTTTCTAAAAGTAAGCGTAGTTTATCGAACGGATCCATAATTCGTTTAGAAAAGAAAATGAGTTTTTGTTGCATGTATAATAACATTAATTCGCAGCATGTTAACGTAAATAGCAGATCGTTCAGAGTAGTGTATTGGCTTAGCTTTCATAGGTCTTTGAGTGCCGCACATATCACATCTCGCAAGTAATCATACCGATGAACTTTGCTTTATTTAAAATAATAAAAAAAATTCTCCATGGAACAAATGGGTTAACTTCCAAAGTTGGTGGTCCATTTCTAGTAAAATTTACAGTGAAGAAATGGATAATTTGCTCATTTATGTGGCTGATAATATATAAGAAGAGCGAAAGTTGAGTTTATTATATAAAATGTGATAACATGGAACTATTACAGGTGTAGAGGGACATTACCCGGGATGTGAGTTAACACCATTGCAGTTTGTGAAACTATGCGACTATAGTGAAGAAAATCTTTTGAAACTGTGTGAAAGTCATAGTTTAATAAATCTAAAAACAAATTGCAGGAAGTGTGGTAAACTTTGTTCAGCCGAAAAGAACTGTAACGTATATGAGAACAAAAAGTGTAAAGATACATGACCGCACCTAACTTTACCTAACCTCCACGTTCCCATGGTCAGTAATTGAAGAGAATCTACGAAAATTCAAGAAAGCAATTATTAATAATAAATATGAACATATGTAAATATATTTTGATAATATACATGCCCGCACCAAACCTTACCTAACCTCCACGTTCCCATGGTCACTAATTTAAGATAATGTACGAAAAATACAAGAAAGCAATTATTAATAATAAATGTAAACATCCTCACCCTGCGCGGTAACCGAACGAAACAGAAAACCAGTGAAATGGACGTAAAAAATGACGATTTTTAAATTTTCGTAGCTTTCATCAGGCTTTTAGCCGAAAACCAGACGCACGACCAACTTCGGAAGTAATGCCGAAAAAACATTCATGATTTAGAACTTGAGAAAAGAGGAAAATGTTCGCTTGAAATTAAACATACATTACGCTAGCTTTTCACAATTTGGGTGAGCAGTCAATTGAAACACGCGTTTTATTGCGTGTTCTACATACCACGTAATAAAACACGTGCTTCAATTGGCTACTCACCCAAATCACACGCAAAGCAAGCTAGCATGTAAATCAGTCCTTAACAAGGATTCTGCCAGACTCCCCAACCCCTACAAATCGTCGAACATCCCCAAATTTTAATATCTGTAGTTAAAAGTAAACATTATTTACATTCCTAGCTTTGGCTTTACGTTACACAAACTGAAAATCCTCCCCTAATTTTAGCAATTTCAAACATGTCATAAACTTAAGTCAGCGTCCCGACTTTTTCAAATGTAATAGTGTAGTCTCCTGGACTTTCTATCCTGGTACCGTCATTAATAGCGGGCAAACAAAGCCCTGTTAACAAAATGCCAAGTTAGGATATTTAGGTAATGCTCCATTTTAGTAACTTTACAACCTTTTTACTCTTAATTTTTCCATGTATTATCATTCTCTTTTAGCTTAATTCAATTTGCTACGGTAGGCCTAGGTTCGGTTAGGTTTACTCAGATATGGAAACGTAAAAAGACCATAAACTGATTATGGTGGAGCAATTTCCGATGTTATTTTTTAAATATGCTTCCTAACAGCATGGTTAATACAATTGCAATGCTCTTTCTGTTATATAAAATGTTCCATTTATTCTCTGATTTCTCCTAACATACATTTTCGTGATTTATTTTTTAATGCTTTCGAATAATTTCCCATGATTACATATTTCTTTCTCTCTCTCTCTCTCTCTCTCTCTCTCTCTCTCTCTCTCTTTTTTTTTTTTTTTT
>JAGDQP010005770.1:0-50582 GCA_022664845.1 Lepisma saccharinum | reverse complement strand
GCGTAATTCTTTTTATTAGATGCTGTATTGGTAACTTTACATTCCCTATGTCCTGATATTTTTCCTGTATTTAGACAAATAAGCCCCTCTTCTTATGTATACGAAATCATTTTGGGCTTGCAAGTTTCTAACGTTCTCTCTTCTCGCTAGAAACAATCAAATAAATGACAAAACTATCGAACGCAACGTGATTGTCTACTTTTTCCATTATTTTTCTAGCCTCGCTGCAGGTTTATTTTACTAAACAAGCCCGTGGCTCAACCGTCACTGCGGGATTCCGTCGTAAAGCACTATGCAATAGCAACACAAAGTGATCCCTTCGGCAGACCGCGGGGACGGGGCAGCTGCGGGTCTGACTGTGCATATGGCCCTAAGTGACGTTCTATAAACTCAAATCAATGACAGTAGATTTAGATATTTATACTCTAGTATCAAAGTATTTTTCGAAATTGGAATAATTTTATCAACATCAACAAATTTACATAACCTTGGATCTTGACGTGAAACTCTTAATTTATTCAGAAATACTTCCACGAGGAAAATAATTTATCTCGGACGCAGATTTGCAGCTATTGCAGAACATAATATAACACTGCTTCACTATAAATAAAGTAAAAGTTACACACCGAAATTTCCTTAAGAAAATTGTGGTATTTTCCGCAACGACGGTCTTCTGACGTTCCTTTAACTTAGTAACCTCGAAGTTACGCGCAATTTGTCTTTACTTTAGCAAATTAAACTGTTAGGTTATTAAGTTAAATTATCAACAGAAAACTACGTCCCGCTAGACACAGCGTAAAAGAAGAAGAGGCTTATCTTAAAATACGTAAATAATAAATATTTAGATGAAAAAATACATACAGAGAAATAGTTGTAACAGTTCCTATACTCATTAACCTGAAAATAACTGTCCTGAAAATGCTTTATACTTTCTATGAATAAAAGGAGTGAAGCATAATATTGCGCGGATATTATACAAGTAAGAGGAGTCAAACCGGATTAGCTACATATCAAAACTTCAATATTTTGATTCAGTATTTTAGTTCTATATTTTGATTCGGTATTTCGTTATCAGTTCCATATCTCCAGTGATTCCGTGAGATTCCCCAAAATTCTCAAGAACACCCCCAACTTAAAATTTTTGACGGTGAAAAATCGGTAGACACCGTGCAAAACTTCACTTAACATCCTCCAAATTTTTACTTTACGTGCCCCCCACTACCCAACGGAAAATATACCTGAATCCCTGCACGTCTCGATATTTCGATATTTTGTATTAAGCAGATAGTGTAAAACCAATGGAACCAGACCACTAACCCACCTTTGTTTTTTGACACTACTCTGATTTTCCTTGCGCCCACCTTTGGGACGTAACTACCATTGTGAACATAAGTGAAAACGGGTATAGCTTTAAAAAATCGAACCTAATTTTGCTGTGCATGTAGTAGGCCTACCCTAAACTTTTCAAGACTGTCATGCACTGTAAACCACCGTTTCATTTCATCTTTCAATATAAATGTTAGCTTTCATCGATTTTAAGCTCTAATTAAACTCTGAATGTGCTGTAAATAAGTTGATGTGGAATTTCTGAAACCAAGGTTTTCATGAACTTAGAACTTGCGTTAGCAACAAAACAGTGACAATGATTTTAATGTTAGAGAGAGAGAGTTCCGATTCACATATCAACTCAGAACATGTCACTGTCTACTGCAGGAAGATAACATATAACCAATTAGATAAAAGGAATCGCTACCGTTGTGGTTTTTCGGGCGCAAATTCAAATCATGCATCCCGCGAACCTCACGTTGAGAAACCCTGCTGCCCATGTGACTCGGGTTCTATTCTCGGCAAGATAACGATATTTTATTTCTTTTTTCAAAGGAAATTTATATTTTCTTCTAAGTAATTGCTTCCTTTTCCATTTTTCAACATTTTACAAAATTCACTGACCTAGGTTAGAAAAGTCAGATTAAATTTATTTTGCGTTATACATATTTCCAAAATTCTACATAGAAATAGGTTACAGCAACCAGGTTTTATGTTTTCTATTCATTATAACCCATTGAACACAGTTTTCTTCTACGCCATTCAAAATTGTCCACTCCCAAAGGAATAATTTATGTACTGATTCACAGCTATATCTTGCGACCTGACGAATTACGTATAAATAACGCTTGGGAAGCGAACTAAGACCTGTTCGAAGTTTTGACCCGGTGTCCAGGCAGGTTTATTAGTTGTCCCGATAGATACAAAATGAATTAATGTTTACTTATACAACTTATAATCGACTAATTTTAAGGTAAAATTGATTTTAAACCTGAATTTAATTTAAAATTAATTTGCTATCATGGATTTGATGGCAACTACAACCTAAGTCTACCACAAGTTGTAAGTAGGGGAGACCGGGAATTCACGAACACTTAAGCTTTGACCATAAATAACTCTTTTATTTTTGGAAATAAAATTAAGATTTCTTGTGTACACAAAACTTTGAGTTTTTCCTGTTTACTAAAGTGCAGAGGAAAGTCAAAAGTAACATTTTTCAACAAATCAGTGATCTTTTTAAAAAAATGTACCTATGTTCGGGATTGCCCCAGTGGTCGGGGTAATTCCGAACATACTGTTTACTTTAAACTTTCCTTTACGAAAGAAGCGAAATGTATTCTTTATTAGTCCAGTGTTAAAATGCGCTTACTAGGCTGAACATAATTGGCTAACTGCTAACCAATTTTGAATTTATTGTCTGCGTGTTCCATTTGAAGGCAGATCCCTGCTCAGTTTCGTAACTAAGTCAGACGGGGTAGTCAGCCAGTAGAACAAGCATGCAGTGATTAGTGACTTTCGTCTTTGAGTCAATAGAAATATCAAAATCCAAAATTAAGAAACTGAAATAAAGGCATAGGTAGGACTATATAAAGGATATCGTGTAAGCCTAGATCTAGGCTAAACTAGAATAGAGCTAAAGATAATTTCGTTACAAATATATTCAGTTATGTACATGCATGCATATTCACCCATTCATCCTTCATCTACAAGAAGAAACTCCTTATAGCAGCCTATGATGAAGGATCAGATATCTAAAATAGGGTTACTGACTATAGAATAATGAAGTAGGCTACTAATGGCCTAAAATAATAAATATAGCAAACTATATTGGCCCTTTTGCGCTAAAATGTTACATGATCTATTACCCAAACCAATTTCATTAACTTATTACTTACTTTTCAATAAAAAAAAACTATTTTTTTTTTCTAATTTATTTCACACCATGGGGTAATGGCAAACATTTACACCATTTTATTGTTAAAGTTGAAACTAATTGTTGACTGCATACAGGCTGGTAAGATTACAAAGAACTAATGCTCAAATATAGGGGAATATATAGCCTTATCTGTAACATTATAGATAAGATAAGAGCCAATTACCTTGCCCAGATTGTTGAATTAACGTTATAAGCGAATCGACAAAAACAACAAAACGTCTTCTTCCTGGTAATTCAGTTAACTGACTGTCACCAAATTTATGTTACACTTTTCCAGGTCTCTCCGCTGGCGTGCAGCAAAATCGTCTGTTTTCTAACAAGTTTCCTTGGGCGTAAACTTGGGTGTTCGGCATTACCCCAGTGTTCGCGAATACCCAAGTCCTACATCGGGCCCTCACCAAACATTCTTAAGTATATAGGTTCTAAAGTAGTAAATGGGTTTTCATAAGGTACCAGTTCGGCATTTGTCTGGTGAAAGTGATGAAAACCTTGGAAGACGAGAATAAATAAATAAAGGATAGCTGGCACTAAGACTTGAATGTGCTCGTCTCTCAGTGTAGTTCCGATTATTATTATTATTGCAGTTAGCATCCCGTTTTCGGTAATTCGAAGTCAATGTTACATCGCAGATAATGTCCCGGTTTAAGTAAATCAAAATGTGGTCAGTCTACTTTAACGCGATTCACGAACACCAGGTTTGGTTTATTTTTATACACATGCGCAATGAAAGCATGCCAAAGGCAGTATTTACTATTAAACATTATTGCAGCTCTCTACTGATTCAGTCTAGGAGTTTGCTAGGTGTTTAGCCATAGTGATGCGATCGTGAAAATGTTTGTGTTAGTAGAAAATAGCAGGTGTCTCAGTAGCTGAATAGTGAAGGCGACGAACTTCAACCCCAAGGTTCCAAGTTCAAATCCTCAACTGTACGAAAGACCAGAAAATAGAACGAGTGAAGATAGGATGTAATGAAGATCACGTTTTTATCTGAACCTACTGTAAAACTGTACGTAACTCCTTTGATTGAAATAGTAAATTTCTCCTACTGTTAATGGCACAATTATGCTCACAACAAGAGCAAAACAACCTTGGCTTGAAGCATGACACAGCCTTGAAGTAACCTTAATATAAGTTGAGTGTTTGAATTCCTCTTGAAACCTGATTGTCATTCTTCTTTTATTAAAGTTTTTTTTAACTTGGACTCTTATACCTAAATTTTATGATTCAACTTTGTTAAAACTTTTCTTGTTTGATTTGCTAAGAATGCATTAAGTTGACACACTTGCAAGGTTGATAGATTTAAATCAAAGTGATTTAATTAAATAATGATTTAAATAGCGATTTAAATCAGATGATTTTGTTTAAAAAATCAATTATGTAAGTAAAAAATATAATATTTTTAAAAAGTAGAAATAAAGTGCAGTATTTTAATAAGTTCCTGTAAGCTTGAAAATCACCTTTCAGTCCTGATGTGATAATAGGTTATGATATAAACCCAAATCAAAGTGATGGATCCAGAATTTTAACAACCTATTTGATTGGTTCATTTCATATTACACGCGAAATTTTAGAAGAGAATTTAGGAACCTAATTCACATTATACGTTTACAATTTGTATTACAAATATGTTTATTTTTGTAATATATGTGAAAACGAACACGCAAAAAAAAAATCCAGTTTTTGTTTACAAAACAATTATTGTTGTCTCGCAACATTACCTACTTTTTACAAAAAGTATTTGTATGAAATTACTTAATTTCTTTACAAATTGCTCATAAATAATTTATTCTTAATGGAAGGCAAGCTTACATTTGTGTGTGCTGAGGGATGAAAATCTAAAGCTGTGTATCAAGTATTGATTTCAATGTATTAAATAGCTTTCAATTTTATCTAAGGTCTTTAGGCAAATTTGGATGATAGGAGAATTGGTGGAATGAAGAAAGTGGGAGGAAATGAGAGAACACTGAGAAAACCCACGCACACCGTTTTAATTCACCACAAAGTCCACATGGCAAAAGCCGGGATTGAATCGGGGACCCCACGGACAGGAAGTGAGAACTCTACCACTGAGCGACCGCGGCTCCAAAATAGCTCTCATACTTTATGGAATTTATTGTCATAAGATGTTCCCAAATTGGTACTACAATTTTGATAGCTATAAACTCAACTAAAATGAACTAAAATATATCTTAGAAAACTTAAATCGAGGACGTTTCGTTTGGGACATGCAGCGTGAAAAAAAAAAGCAATTAGTTAGGAAGGAAGGAAGACAGAGACATCATTTTAGAAGGAAAGCTGATATGTAGAAACACTGTAAATTGTTTCTCTTTCGAACTAAATTACGATGTAAACACCTCTGAAAACACTTCATTCATCTTGTATAGACGAAAGTAAAGCAGAAGGTTCCTACATGTTGACTGTCCTTTGTAAAATATATCATATGTAAGTAACGCCATATCTTATTTCCTTTTCCAAACTAATACAATTTGTTGTAATTGACCAATTTTCATGGCTATCTTCTGTAGTGAACACCACATATTCGTGAATTTTACTTTAGTGTTTACTGGTTAGTGTCTGAAAAGGAAAAACTACCTTAGTACCTGTATCAGTGCCGCAAGTTATTTAAATCAATTTTTTTTATTTAAATAAAAAGAAATCGATTTAAATTTTAAAAAATCAACAAAAATATTCTTTTCAACCCTGCACATTTGTAAAAGCAAGCTTGATTCAGTTTCGAACCAGGACCAAAATGTTATGTGGGATAAATAATGTTATAAACAGAAGCCAGTAGACGGAGTCCCCAGTGTTGTGGGCAACGTTGAATAGAAATAACTAATTTCCTCATGTATGCAATATTTGGTTCCTGTACCTTATTAGAAGTTCCTAGTCAAGTACACAGCGACACAAAATAATCAATAATTTTTTCGGAGTTTTACCCTATAAAGATAAACGCGATAACATGAACTAAGACTAAGACGTACCTGGAAAATCAGAAATAATCCCCGTCGGCAGCAACGAACTGTCTCCAAACTCCAGCACACTATGGTTCTCACTGTAGTACTTTGCGTAACATGAACCAAAGAAGTCGTCCAGTACGTGTATCACCTCATCGAGGGCTCAGAACCGTCGTCCTCGCAGATGACTGTCTAACGAATGGCACAAATGTAATCTGAAGGTTGAATGTAAGGGAAATATGGGGGTGCATTAATAAAACTTTAGTACACTTTATTTTTGTATGGACCAGTTTAGAAACTGTTGACTTCGGCCCGTCACGAGTATCCGTCACTTACTAGTTAAAATTCACATCCATGCTCCTGCAGGGACTCGAACCCGGGACCTTCGAGTCGTTGGCCTAACGCCTTAGACCAGACGGTTACCCGGTCAGCGGGGAATGCATTAGTGTTTTACAACTAAGTCGAATAGCGGTGTCACGGGTGACCTCAACAAGTGGCGTTGCGTTGTCCTCCAACAGTATGTAACGGCAAGGCGTGGAACAATGCAGAGTGAGGGGAAACGGATTCGCCCATTGAGCTGTACCTAACCATACCGGAGCGTTTGATTAACATTTTAAACTAAACACAAATGGAAATATGTAACGTTGCTTGTTCATTTTATGTTTAATCCAAAATGGTCAAAATTTTCCGCTCTAACTACATTTTCTACACTTGTTGTGGTCGTTCTCTTAGTTGTGTCTTTTCTTTGTCTTAGTAAATAACTTAAATATTATTTACAGAATATGCTATTGGTCCTATATACGTAGTTCAGTGTGTATATAGCTCTAGAATTAGGACATATATAAGAATACAACAAGCTTCGAAACTGAAGTTCGAACTGAAAAATTAATCAATTTTGTATTTAACTGAAAATGCTCAAACAAGACTAAGTATTTCTTCTTGTGTTTTGCTTTGATCACTCCAGTTATCGTTAAGTACAGTTCGATGAATGTACCTAAAATATTACATAAACTATCAAATTTCCACGAATTGATAAAATGAGGTTATATTCTAACATATGTATCCGGTGGGTGAGTGGTTTCCCTCGTTGCTTTGTAATCAACGGATTCTGGGGTCGATTTACAGTGAGGATTCTCGTACGATTAAACATAGTGATTCTGAATGTACCTTAATTTGTGTCTTATCTAGGAGATCATGAAAAACAACCATTGGTACGAACACGTGTACTTGGTTAAGCACTTTCGGACCATAAATCTGCTCTCCTGCAGGATAGAAGTGGGTAGGAATTGTAAATGAGGAGCTCAGTTGCAAAGGAATGGAAGTGACACTGTATTTTTTTTTTAAAAAAAGGTGTAAGTTCATCTTTTCTAGAAAACGAGATGAATGCGACACAACATATTTTGCTCATGGAGATATGAAGATCTGTTATGTATTACGTATATTTTTCGCCGCATATATTCCTGTCATACATATAAAATGAAATTTAAAAAAAATCAATGTCACTTGCATACCTTTGTTTTTCAGTAACCCAAATTATGGTAAAGTGTTAAAGGAAACCAGTATAATGCATTCACTATGAGCTACTGTGTTGATAATAGAATAGTATATGTTTATAGACACTAGAAACAAAACACAATGACATTGAAAACACAAGGCAAAGGTTAACTGACTAAGTATATACATATGTTTAGTAATTGCACGTAGTTCGTTCTCACAAGAGCAATGGAAACATGTTTGTTTCCAGGGCAACAGGAGGTGTAGCCGGTACTTCGCATGGATTGGTTAGAGTTGCAGATGTTCTGCAGCGGGAAATCTTATTGACTGAACGATCAGCTGCACCTGTCTTCATTTGTTCAGCGTAGGTAACATTCTATCTCCCTACTTTTACGTCGAAACCAATTACGTAACTTCAATGTAAGTGTCTTATTAGAAGTTAAATTTTAAGCATGGTGAATTAATTTCACGTGTAAATTATGTTAAAAGAGCAGTCGGTTCCACCTTTTCTGGTTTTAATAAAGATAATGGACCCCTCCTTCACATTTTAATCATTTGTCTGAGTTAAAACTTGAAATCATTTTTCAGTTTCAGTTTCTCTTAACTAAGTTAAAACACGTCAGAAAGTGTCATTCAAAATTGCTGCTTCTGCTGCTGCTGCCTGTCAAATATTTATCAGTCAAACAACAGAAAGCTTGAAAAAGTATTGAGATTGGAATCTTACACTTTATCATGGAATCAGCTCACTTAATTTTCAATGTGTAAAGGAGATAATAAAATATATGTTTTCTCCTCTCTGTTAAAGGATCAATATTGTTGAGGTCTGCATCGAAACGCACTCACTATCCAGAAGGTTACTATTTGATATTATCATACGTGCACACTAATTTATCTTGTCTCTTCAGACGTATATATAACCATTCCTATCTAATGTGTGGATTCGTGTATTACCTTCGATAGATAATCTAAATTCATGCAAAATTGGTATTGGCCACAAAAATTAATAGATAGATATAATGCAAAATTACAATTTGCAACAAAGTACATAATTACACAACAGTAGCTGTTTTCGTTATATCAAAAAGAAACAAGATTTTTTTTGTTGTTGTTGGTTTGAAAATTATTCGCGGGAAAACAAAGTACTCGTCCCATTGCGAGATACTGACTTATAATTGTTTTCCCTTTATTTCAGGACATTATGAAAGTAGTTAGATACAGTTTCTCGTTGTAGCTCATTTCACTTTTCACTTTTCACTTTTGAATATCCTCTTGAATATCCTTCTTGTATTGTCTTTGAAAGGTAAGAGTCAAATTGGGTACGTTAAAGTGTCCAATTATATAGTAGCATGCACCACGTGATCTCTTTTCATTGTTTTCAATAGTATGCAGTAATGTTTTATTACGTTGGCAGACAGTTGGATTAAAGTCAATAATGCATAAAATTAATAACTACGAGGAGGAATCGTAAAGTTTTAATTATCACGCGGAAGTTATTTAGCTATGTGTATGCATTTTTGTAAGTGTATTTAATAGTCCTTATGTACATGACGGAGAAAAAAATAACTCCTTGTGTCCTTTCTTGACCTTCCTCAGGTCGTCGTCATTGTAGGAGTCTGTAGATTGAGTTGAAAAACACTTTTCCACTCTCGAATGACGTCATTTTTGTCGTTAAATCGCCAAACCCGCAATGCATTTTTCATCTCTGGGAACAACAAATGGCATGATAGGGATAACAGGGAAAATACTGCAATATTTCAAAGCCACAATGCTTTGATTTCTCAACCGCAACTTGACTGAGCTGGTGCATTGTCCGTAAGGAAACAAACATCTTTGGTGAACCTACAGTACAGTCACCGTAGAGATGTGTAGTTCGTCCTGAATAATATTCCACACACTAGGCCTACCATAACAAACTCCAGTTTCCTTGACGATTATTTGGATGGTTGCTCGCTGGTCGTCGAGGAGAAATCCATCATTTTCTTCATTGTAGCCACATCGTCCGTGTATGATGGTCTTCCAGACCTTGACTCGTCTGTGACGGGGATGTGGCCAGTTTGGAAATCCCTTTTCAACCCCACAACAGTGTCATATGACGGGAAATCATTAAAATAAACAGCCATGATTTTATCATAAACTTGCCGGGCACTGTTTACCTTCAAGCGCAGGAACTCTATCTCGCCACTCACAATCTTCTCCATCTTGCAGATTACTGACATCTAGTGCAACTTGTAAAGAAACGAAAGGGCACAAGGAGTTAATTTTTTTCTTCGTCATGCATAAGGACCAAAAAATACACTGGCAAAATTTCATACACAAAGCTCAATAACTTCCGGGTGCTAATTAAAACCTTACGATTCCTCCTAGTATATCAAATTAGAGAGCTTTCATTGATGTATTTTCACGTAATTTCTTTATTACTATTAGTGATTATCAGTTTAAGGCCTGTACCTTGAAATTATAATCTTATAGACAGATTGCATACAAAAGAATTTCAAGTCGGATATGCAGATTTTAAAGAAGCTTACCGATTTTTTTAAAGTAGTTATCTAGTAAATAATTATACTAACTGTCTTGATGGATTAAATAATACATTTAAAGTAGTACTTATTGGTTTTGTTATATTTAGTTTGTGGAATTCCTTTATAAGAGTTTCTCCTTTCTTTTTATAATGCGAGCATCTTGAAAGTAGATATGAAACATCTTGTATAGCTTTTCTACACTCACAGTGTGGGTAATATAAAATGTGTGACTCATGTAAGTGACCGTTTAAACAATCATGATTGGTTCGAGCTTTCATAGTTGTTATCAATATTTTCCTAGGAATGTTAAATCCTGTGAACCATGTTCTTTATTTTCTTTATAAAACAATTTGAATATGGAGTTAGACTTTCAGATATCTGTTATCAGTTTCATTTGCCACCTGTTCTTGATTTATTTTGGATAACTGTATAAATGTCAGTATAATAAATTCTCGATTGTGTAATCGTACGGAGATCTCTGCTCGCTTTTGCAAATCTGTCCACAACAACTATATGCACTTGTAGCTTATTGTGGCACGGTATGCAGGTAATTTGGATATTTTTTTCCCCATTTTCCTATTTAAATCTAATTGAAGAACACCTTTTGAGTCTGATAAGATTGGGGTTTTCTTTAACAGTAGACTATAAGCGATTGCATTAGAGAGGGAATAACTTTCTACATAGTATATATTTAATAGAGGGTAGTTTTTATATTATAAGGAATTTTTAGGGTTCCATACCACACAACCTGTACACGTGTCATTACGATTTCCATCAGTGTATATCGTCACCTTGGAACCAGAAGGTATTATGTCCACTTTTGCTACTTTAGAGAAAAAAACTTTTAAAGTTTAAAGTTCCATTTAAAGTCAGCATAAATTCGTTTAATTTCTAACATTTCTAGCCCCTTGGAGGTCGTTTTGTGAGATTTTATTTTTGGGGTTGATGCCCTTTACAAGGTCTTGACCGCAATGTTAACTCCATTTTCCCAGAAAGTTGCCATAGTATCTTCTGGTTCCAAGGTAACGATATAAGATAATATCTTCCCATTTTGCTAAATTATTCCTTAAAATGTGTAAACTTTGGGATATGAATGCCTGATGTTAATTCTGCTGAGCATGGAATTTTGAAAATTGGATTTCTGGTACGTGTATATATTCTAGATATGTATTTACCCCATCGATTGTTCATTATAGTCCATATGGGTATTCTCTGGTTCATGTTTCCTTTTTCTTGATTGACTGATATATGTAGCATATTTAGGTTAAAAGGATGTGCTTCATTGTGTTTTACTTTGGGTAAAAAATTTTGAAGCATGTTTTAATCTTCGTGTAGAAAAATCTGTTACATGTGATTTAGCATACGTAGCCAGCCATTTTTTTATAATTCCTATTCTATACGAATAGCTTTGCGTATAATGACCAAATTTTCTATAAAAGCTTTCATATGAAATTATTTCTAAGCTGTTTTATATAGATTAGAAATTATATAATTCTTCACAAATACTATTAAGCAAGAAGAATGGCTGCCTAATTTAGTGGTTGCTATAGATATAAACAGTTTGTTTCCTTTGATATAAAGTTTATTAAAATGCTTTTGAAAAGTATTTGCTTTTAAAATCTGAAGTGAGACCTAAATATTTGGCCGTTTCCGCGACTGGTATATTTGTTAGTGAATTTTTATTATATTGATATATGTGTTTGCTGCCTCTAGAAAAAGTTATAATGTTAGATTTATCCTCAGACATAAGAAGGTCTTTTGGATTTTAACCAACTAGTGAAACTTAGTGTTAGTTTTTCTAATTCCTTAATGTGAGCTTTTTGTTTATTATCTACCACTAAAATTACAAGGTCATTTGCGTATAGTAAATAGGTAAAGGGTTTTGAAATTATTTCATGTCATTCTGTTTCATGTCTTCCAGAAACCGCTCTAATCTTTTTTTTTTCAAATAATTTTAATAAATTAGATGTAAGACCTAGGGTCTGTATTATTTGACCAACTCAGGGAATTCATTTGGTTTTAATATTGGCATTATCAATTGATAGGTCTATTGAGTCGGAATATCTCATGAAATTAGAATTAAATTATAAATTGTGCTTAACCAGCTGACACCTAATGCTGATAAGATTTTTAAAATTTCATAACTTATCTGATCGATGCAGGTTTGATGTTTTCTGTGTATTTAAGTGGTAGGTTTCTTTCTTCAACTAAGAACGGTTTACGTAAAGTTTAGCATCTTTGATTTTTAATGACCATGATAATAGTTCATCAAGTATATTCGGCGAAAATTTTAGAATTGTGTTTAATTATGCTATTGAGAAATTCCTCTTGCCATGTCAGATCTATTGTTTGTAATTTAGTCTTTGATATAATTTTAATTAACTGTTATATACAATAATGATTTTATCTTCATCCAAAGCAGCAATCACCAAATATAAACATAAACTGGAATGATAGACGCAAAGTCCATTATGATGATAAAACTTCTCTTTTATTAAGATGCGAAGACGTGAGCTTCTTGACATATATTACATGAACTTTTGAACATAGCTTCTTAACTTCAGATTTGCATAATTAATAGTACTTGAATATGCCCTGCACATATACACAAATTGATGTGTCCTTCGAACTATAAACACGTAACGCAAGAGTAGGAAAGATGGCACCATTAATTGATGACTCTCAATAAAAAAAAGGAAAGAAACAGACTCAAAAATTTCAGAGTAACAGTATTTTTGTAAGATTTGTATGTATCACCGCTAATTGCTAGGTGTAATAATTAATGGATCTCTGTATAACTTACAAGTATAAGAGTAAGCATGAAGAGCATACTACGACCTACATATTGATATATTTGTTTTTTTTACGATACCTACGTTTAGTATTAAGGGTAATATGCTGTATATTTACTGTTATTACCAACTACAGCTTATAAGTCTTCCTATTATTGTACTGTACTTAGATTTATGTTAGTAACCCCCAATCGGGTTATCTATTGCCTGTCTAGTTCAATATTTTGTATTACTAGAATGTCGATTGCATTCTTTCATGTCATATTTTGTATTATTTCTGTTTATTGTCATTACAATTTTTGTTTCGGTATCATGTAACTGTATTCAATTGGCTGTCTACGTAATGTATAAGGGAAAACATATTAGGATTTCAATTGTAAAAAAAAAATATTTCTATTAGCGACAGTGAATTGACGAAAGAGAATGGATAAATAGAGTAATGCGCTTATGTTTCTCGCTGACTTCATAGTACGTGTTCTATTGTATCTTTGCTAATGAATTAATAATGTTTGTGTCATTTCTTATGTTTTTTCATTGCAAAGGCAAAAGAATGCAGACAGACCAATCCTTTTCCTTTGTTTGTTATTTGCGTGTTGTATTTGGTTACCTCTTGGATATATGCTAAACGGCTCTTTTCTTTATTTTCTCTTTTTCTTTGCTTGAAGGATGCAGAGCCATTTATAGAAAGGGAACAGGAAAAAACCCTTCCCAATTCCATTCATGGCCTTGTTTGTCCACTTTAAAGAGCGCTAAGTTGAGGAGAAGTTTGATGATTGCAAGAGGAAAGCTTTCTATCCATTAATTTTCCTTCCTTTTTCCATTTCTTACTTCTTTTGTAACAGCAGTAGACTGGCGAGGACCTTGCGTTGACATGTACCAAACTACACAAATAAAAATATCGTAATACGATACGGGCATGCCTAAGTGCGCAGCAGGGGTGTAGTAATGCAAATCGAGAACAATGGGGTATTCAAAAGACATGGAGAAATAGGATAAAGGGGTAAGCGAATGATGGACATCATAGTGAAAGATGTTCTGGTAGGAGGTAATTGTTGTTGACTGTTGTCAAAGGTATTGTTAAATTCTGTGTTGAAGTCCGATGACATCTCTTACTCTGTTGTTGTATAATGATAGTTAAGAGCACAGCATGCCAGTTGAAATTTGAATACGTGAAGAAGTTCAATGGAATGAATATGTAAGGAATTCTTGACAAGGAGTGTCAAACTTACTGGAAATTGTGTTATAAAGTTCTGTGACATCTCTTGTTCTATCTTTGTATAATGATAGTTGAGAACACAGCATGAAATTTGAATACGGGAAAAATTTGAATGAATGTGTAAGGAAAACCCCAACCTCTTGATGTAAAAAATATCAGGGATAACAATGAGTTTCTAAGGAGCCAGCCATAGCAGTGTGGTATTCAAATGACCTAAGGAAGAATAAGAAGAACTCCTCTGGAGTTAAGAACTCAGTGTACAGGTAATTGCATGAATTAAAAGATCGTGTTTCGGTGCTCACTTGGAAACCTCCATGGACGGAATAATTTGATCTTTATTTAGATGAGTATTGTTTGGCATGGAGAGAACGTTGTCTAATGATCGTAGAAATCCAAGCTCATTGTAAAGAAAAGAGTTAAATACTCAGTTGGAAACCGTCATGTACGGGAATAATTTGATCCGTATTTGCATTGAGATGAGTGGGCAGTTGAACTACAAAACCTGAACATTGCTTGGCATGGCAAGACAAACAAAGAAGGTTATTTAACGATTGCTAATGACAGAAGAAATTTTAAACCTGAGCGAACTCTTTTTAAAATAGGTGTAATGAATATACCATGCCAATTGCGTTTAAGAAAGCTGTCACATTGAGTTGAAATGGAGTTTTGAAGCCCGGTGACATACCCAGTATCTAGATGACCGCGAGTTAGTTAACGAAGGGTAATTTCAATCTAAATGTGGATGATTTTTATTGTAAATCATTCAATGTGTGTTATCGGTTTACTAATGACTCTCGAAATCCTTGTATTGATAAGGATATACACTTATGAAATCCGGTAATGCATCGGAATGCAGATTTAATAATGGAACTGTACACTCATATTTGTTTTGCATGAGGAACAACATAGATTCGTATACGAATGGGAAAAGAACAAGTTAACTGGAAGTATAATATGGTGTCTATAATCTATAACTGACTTCCTTTAAGATGCATAGAGCAGTAATGAAATTGTTGGAAAATGGGAAAGCATTGAAACAAACCAACCATAGTAAACTAATATTGTAGAACTTTGCTAAACTTATTTATATATGAGAGCAGTTTACTAATTTTAAGCCGTTACGATTCGCTTTTAGGTGTTAAAATTTACACCCACACATTTGTCGCAACTCGAACTGGAAGACCTTTGAACCAAAATTCCAAACCATCGCACTTCGCAGAACCACCTGACCGGGGTGAATATGGTATAAGAGAGCTCGCTTTGCCAATAGCGGCTTTCATTAGGTGTTGAGGATCCTTTTATACAAGGGAAACATACAGATTGAACGCTGTAAAAATGTACATGAGATTTTACAGTAGTGATATGTTGTTTCGTAGCTATTGTTCCCGTCAGTTGCTGCTTTTTACTGAACAATATGAAAATAACGGATACAGTCCCTTTCCACGCAGAACAAAAAAGTCAGCTGTCATAGTAGAAGAATGGTGTTTGGTAAAGACATAAGCTTTCTATCCCCCTACTATCAGATTTCCCAAATATTAAACAGAAGAAGAAGAAGAAACAGAAGACGAATAAGCCAATGCTGACGTATCAAACGGTAGGACGACCACATTATGGTGAACTTGGCACATTAGTAACGCTTCGACGCCTCAAAATACTTACAGATCGTATGTACTGACAAGCAGACATACAGGGGTTGGACAAAAAATCTAAAAACACGTCATACAGGACACGTAAGTGTGGCCACTGCACACCACGTGTTGCGGTTGCCGATCGTGTTTTGTTTTCAATGTGTCATGTGGATCTTCCTCTTCCGTCAGCAGTACCCAGTTCACCTGTGAGTGTCGTGGTGTGCAAGTGGTGCGGTAAAATGGGCGACCTGACAGACTTCCAAAGAGGCATGATCGTTGGTGCCCGTCTGGTTGGAGCATCAGTGACAACAGTGGCGACCATTGTGGGGGTATCGACAGGCACTGTGTCCAATGTCACGAGGGCATACGCAATGCATGGGCAAACAACGTCTGCAAAGCACAACAGTGGTTGAAAGACAATCCTGTCGGATAGGGACAGGAGGGCATTAAAACGGATTGTAGCAGCTAAAAAGCAGACCACTGCAATGAAAATTACGTCTGAACTCAATTCCGGCCTACAGAACCCGGTTTCATCAAAAACAGTGCGACGGGAACTTCATAAAATGAAAATTCATGGCAGGGCCGCGATCGCCAAACCTCTGGTCACAGCAGTAAATGCGAAGCGGCGTATCCAGTGGTGCAAGGACCACAAGGAGTGGACGCTTGATCAGTGGAAACACGTAATGTATTCCGATGAATCGACCTACACCTTGTTTCCAACAACCGGTCGTATTTACGTATGGAGAACACCGTCACAGGCCTATGATCCAGACTGTCTGCGCCCAACCGT
Organism: Lepisma saccharinum; assembly: GCA_022664845.1. Taxonomy (NCBI): domain Eukaryota; kingdom Metazoa; phylum Arthropoda; class Insecta; order Zygentoma; family Lepismatidae; genus Lepisma; species Lepisma saccharinum. Next base: position 33,927 of record JAGDQP010005770.1, on the reverse strand, counting down.
AAATCATGGGGGTGGTTCTGTTACAGTATGGGAAGTGATATCGTGGTTTTCTGCAGGTCCCATCATAGCCCTGCATGGAATGATGAATGCTAAGGCGTATGAGGCCATTTTGGGGGACCAGGTTCTACCCATGGCCCACACATTGTTCCCGGATGGTGATGGCATCTACCAAGATGATTTGGCACCCTGTCACGCTGCAAAAACGGTGCAATCATGGTTTGAGGAGCATGACCAGGAGCTATCACATCTCCCCTGGGTCCCACAATCACCAGATCTGAACATCAGTGAGCCATTGTGGTCTGTGTTAGAAAGGCGTGTTCGGTCTCATTACCCTCCACCATCATCTCTTAAGGAACTGGAGCATGTTTTGGAGGAAGAACGGTACAACATTCCACACACCACGATTCAGGAGCTGTATACGTCCATTCCACGTCGGATCCAAGCTGTTTTGGACGCAAAAGGAGGCCCCACACCATACTAGGTATAATTTTCACACTTTTTCTAACGTTTTAGATTTTTTGTCCAACCCCTGTATATTTGTAGTACGCTGCAGACATATTTTACACACATTGGATACATGCTAAAAAATGTCATACAGAATATCGCAGAGAAAAACCAACTTACAAGATACCTCTACCACAGAAAGAAGTATAAATGCATTCATGTACTACGGCTGAAGTTAAACATCGTAATGTGAATAGAACATGCCTTTTACATAATTATCAGTGTCTGTAGTACGTGCAGAATTAATTATATACGATACAGAAAACAACCTATACACTAAATATACACTTGTTTGCCATACAGGCGATACATTAGATGAATACGGGCCGGGTTCTGTAGAACTGGAGCACACAGATGGAGCAAGACGGAATAGCTCTTCAAGTATGTATGTATATAATGAGTTGACATGTAACAAGTTAAACGGGCATAATGAAGCTCTACAGTTGTAGCGAGTATCAACTTGACAATGTAATTCATTTAGTACTAGACTACCTGTGAATTACAAGTTTTGGCATAGCTTAATGAAGAAATACTGCACTGATATGTAACAGAAATAGCATTAAAATCCAGTCTAGTCAATTTAATATGGATATGGCTGCGAGCTTGGATTCAATGATTAATCACAATACTTGCATGTGGGAATTAACGTAATTTTCAACTACACAGAAACAGCAGTAGCCAATGAAGGCATCTAAAAGTGAATAGCGCAATGGATAAAATAAATATGTTAGTTAGAGTACCTCTTTGGACATCGAGTTGTTCAGACATGGTAGAGCCAAATTGTCGATATTGTGATGTAATTGGATAGCTATGTGACACAATTGAAAACAAACAAAGCACTGTGATTGGTCCATAACCTCTTTAAAGACCCTCCACCGAACAGGCGTTGAACCCAGAACCGGGCACAATGGCAGTTTGTGAATGTTCGAGCTTAGATGTGAGTGAGAATTCTATTGTGAATGCAATCAGTGGAGCCCGACATTTGCTGTTACATGCATCCCGTGCTACACTGGCATTCCCTAGAATCTGAAAGTCGCGATTGTACCAACCTTTCGATGGAAGTCTTGAAAGAACGATTTCTGGAGATGTTAGCTTTTTCAATACATATGAAAAACTCTACAGGTTACTTGTAGACATGCATCCAGATTAAGACATTCTAGTAGGAAGATTTGTAACCGCATATGTACAGATGATAGCAAATGACGACGACCTGCAAGCAATATACGACATGGGCAAAGGACTATATACATGGAGCTCCACCTTTGGCTTTTGATCGTGATTAAAAAAATAAAAACAACGATTGTAATTAAAGAAAAAGTGTTTATTGTGCAATTAACTGACACTTTGTTATTAGCACATAGAACTCAACAGAATAATAGAATCATTTACAAGAAAATGTGTAAACACAGTTCTATTGTTCAAAATATGGTAATTGCATAGAAGAGTGAAATAAAAAGTACACTGATACAGAGCAAAGTGGTATAGCTACTGGAATACAGTTTTTTTATATATAAACATTGCAACAAAATAAGTTTGTCTATCCATTAGGATACAGTTTTGTCATTTCACACAAATCAGTAGCGCTGAACCTGTAGGAGAAAGTATTTGTCGTTTTCTATAAACTAATTAGTACAAAAAATAATGTGGTATAACCACCAGGATATAGTTTGCATTGCTGTATATCAACTAGCTAGATGGATTCAAAAATTATCTATCACGAATAAACTTTCTCGTGCTTGTAAACCATTTGTAACAAACAGAACTGTGCAACGATATGTACTAATATTGTAAAGAACAACCACATTCAACAGATGGTTCAATGGTGGTTAATCTATGTTAAAAGACAACTGTATATAATAAAGATATAACAGAAACATATTGTTCAATTTATTTTTATTTTTCTAACCCCGAAACCCGTATGGAACAGTCATATATTGTTCCATATCAATTGGATTTTGAACCACAGCATGCAACTTTGTCTGAGGTTTACACACGACACGGTAGTCTGTTTTTCGAGTGATGTGATTGGCAGTAAATATTTGTTTTGCTTTTATACTTTCTTCTAACTTAATTATACATATCCCTAAACGTTATTTCTTTCCTTGTTCGATGATTTAAGGCAATACCTCGTATTTTGATCACATGTTCCAGATTCCCTTTGACTATTTTCTTTAGCTCAAAAGAGTACTGTTTTCGACCAGCAGCAGTGAACATACGCATTTCCCAGCCTGGGGGCAGTTCATCCTTCAATTGCCCTAGGTAATCACCCAAAGATAGCAAGGGTGGTTCCTTCCGCCGTCTAACATATATAATGCTATCAGTATTGCAGTACAGGAGACGTGCTATACCAACAGTGCTCTAAGCCTCATACAGACGTAGTCGAGCCCATGAGGAAATAAAGGCGGCAAGCACGACATTGATGAATGCATACGGTGTATTTTCAGTTTCCAAATCACGATATGTAACAAGAGGTTTACTACCAATAAGATTAACATGTTGGATTTCCAAGTGGGAAGAATTGGCAAATTCGTTGAATTGCTGTGTTGTAGTAACAACCTTTGTTTTCTGGAGGTCACACCTCTGACCCCATTTGTCGATGTATGGAAAAGTTATTTCGACAAACTTCTTAATGTACACAACGGGGATCAAACAGAGGAATTTGACATACTGTAGAACCGCGGATTCCCGAACCTAGCGAGATCGAGATCTAAATGTCGGTAAAGAAATTGAAAAAATTCAAATCACCAGGAATAGACAATATTCCAGCCGAATTAATTAAAGCAGGAGGAACGGCACTAATCAAGGAACTACATAAATTGATAAGTGGTATATGGAGAAAGGAATGGAAAACCTCAATAATAGTTCCGATTTACAAAAAAGGCGATAAATCGGACTGTAATAATTACCGCGGAATCTCGTTACTTCCAACCTGTTACAAGGTATTAAGTAATATTCTGCTAACAGGCCTAAGTGTATACGTAGATGAAATAATTGGGGATCACCAATGTGGATTTAGAAGAAATAGATCCACGTTGGAAAAGATTTTTGCCTTCAGACAAATCTTGGAGAAGAAATGGGAATACAACTGAGACTGTTTATCACCAGTAATTCATTGATTTTAAGAACACACATGGTTCTATAAAAAGGGAATAACTTTACAATATCATGATACAATTTAAAATTCCGAAAAAAAACTTGAACAACTAGTGAGGATGTGTCTCAGTGACCCCATAAGCAGAATACGGATAGGTAATAATATGTCAGATAGTTTCGAGATTCGCAACAGATTGAAACAAGGTGCCTTCTCACCATTACTATTTAACTTTGCGTTAGAATATGCGATTCAGAAAATAAAAGAAGACAAAAGGGGGACTATAATTGAATGGTTTGAATCAACTGTTTGTACACGTGGATGATGTAGATTTAATAGGAGACGATATAGATGCACTACAAAGCAACACCGATGTCTTAGTAGAAACGTGCGATGAAATAGGTCTACAGGTAAACATAGATAAAACAAAATACATGATAACAAGCAGAAACACAGGGAATTAAGGAAATAAAAACATAATAATTAGAGATGAGGTCATAGAGAAAGTAAACAAATTTAAAGACTTGGGAGCATACGTAACAAGCAGAAATGAGGTCACGGAAGAAATAAAAGGTCACGTAGTATCGGGGAACGCATGTTTCTATTGAGTCCAAAAACTTCTAACATCTCGATTAATATCAAGGAAATTGAAATAGAAAATATACAGAACGGTACTATTCTGCCAGTAGTACTTTATGGTTGCGAAAGTTGGAGTAGGCCGCTAGCAGACGAACATAAATTACGTGTGTTTGAAAATAAGGTTTTGAGAAAGATATCAGAGCCGAAACGCGACGAGATGACTGGAGAGTGGAGAAGACTGCATAATGAAGAACTCCACGGACTGTACGATTCACCAGACGTAAAAATAATGAAATCGCGACGACTAAGGTGGGCAGGCCATGTAGCTCGAATGGCGGAGAAACGCAGATTATATTCTATCCTGGTTGGAAGGCCGGATGGAAGAAGGCCATTGGGTAGACCGAGACGTCGTTGGGAGGACAATATTAGAAGAGATCTTCGAGATGTAGGTGTTCGTGATGAAAACTGACGATATTGCCCAGGATAGAATCCAGTGGCGAACGTTTGTTACTGCGGCGATGAACTTGCGAGTTCCATAAGCCATAGAATTAGTGAATTAGCAGTATTTGTGAGGTTTGACATTCGGGAGGTCCTGGATTCGATCTCAGTACCATTCTGAATGAGGATTTTTCAGTTTTTTCCTGTCACACCAGGCAAATGCCGGGATGGCACCTTCAACATAGACCTTGGCCGACACATTTCCGAATCGTTTCCCTTTTCCTGTCCCAGCCTGAGCCTAAGACGCCTAAAGATCATAAATAAAATTTAAAAAAAATGAGGTTTGAAGTTTACAAAATTATAGTGTGGTTTTCGTTCAGTTTTCTAAGTATTATATTTTCCCTGTAGTGAATATAAATAAATGAATAGAGTTTCTGAATTTATGAGGCTTAATATAATTTGACATATTGGTTTCAGTCAACGTTGGTATTAGGGAATTTTATTTGGAATAGTCGATTTGAATGAAAAAAGGTCCTCCCCGTGTGCAGCAGGTTTCTCTTTTGAAGGTGACTAGGTTTCTCTTCCGCGTTAAATTTCTCTCCTGTGTTAAGGTGCTAGTAAACTGTCGAGTTTGCTGATCAACTTGCTCGCTCTAACTACTTCCATGAGCAAACTCGACAGTGCACTAGCGCCTTACACTGACGAGCCTGCTCAGGCGAGTAAGCTGATTAGCAAGGTCGACAGTGTAATAGCAAGAAATTCGTCAAGTTTGCTCAAGGGTAGGGTCGTCGAGCAAACTGGACAACATTTGGACAGACTACATTTCATCTGGTTGGGAGAGACGGTCAAGCTCGATAGTGTAATAACGCAATGTGTACTTTAACTTCGTCGAAGAACTTACTCGTCGAGCAAACAGTATCTTTATGTGAGCATGTTATGTTTTTAGTTATTTTCTCATTTGTGGTAAGAGTAAAATCCAGATTCTGGTATTACAAATTCTGAAGAGACTAGTTTAGAACATATTTATGCTAAGGATTGATGTTCGTATTTGTTTTTTTTTTAATTTTTAAGGAAAAAATATGCACCGCAAAGCAACACCAACAGTTGGTTGGAATAACAAGTGGCGCAAAGAGATGGTTGTAGTACATTCCCTTACAGGTGTCAACTAAATCAATGAGAAAATCCGATGATTATGACCGTTTGTCGATTATGTGCATATGAGTTGAGTAGCTTGAATTGATTTTAGGCAATAAAGAAAAAGCGATATCAATGATTTTGTAGGCCTAACATTGTATTTCACATCTGGATTAATCTGATCTGCAAAATTGGTAACGGAAAGTACTGTGCAAGAACATCTGGAAATTATACAATATAATTATTATAATAAGCATGTTTGCAATAGCTTACTTTACTGATATGTGTTGTTTAAATCAGTTACTTTGTACACCGTACTATCTGTACAAAGAAATACTGTGAGACCCTCCCATGTATCGTCAGATAAAACGGTACATCGGAGATGAATTCATTTGTTACATTGATCGTAACCAACTGGTTTATCCACGGTTGCCAAAGAAAAATCGTTAATAATCATTCAACATCCCGTGCATATGGTTCCATCGCCGTAGTCACTTACGTCTTGTTCGTTGTGCTGTTCTTCTACAGGAGCAATGGATGTCTTCTTCACTCTTTTCTTTGGGATTTCCAGCTTGTTCGTTTTCTTTGCTTCTCTTTCATCCCTTTTAAATGTGTTGAACTTTTCTTCTTCTGACTTGATTCACTTGGTAATGCAATAGCATACCCTTCGATCGTTAAAGGTGTAATTTCAATGTACTTTGTACTTTGTTATTTGCTGTTCTGCTGATAAAGTAACCAGATCTTCTGTAGGGGGTTCCTTGGGGAGGGGGGTATCATCAGCTTCCTGAACATCCTCCATTTGTTCAATTTCGCACTGTGGATTTGATGCGTTTTCGTGATCATTTGATGGCACAAATGCTGGGATGGGTGGGAACAAAACTTTCTATATTGGAAAATTTAAAGACCTCTCGGTTTCCCTTGGTGGGGCAGGCGTAACCAATTCTTCGTTTGGTAGGGCAGTGTTGATTTTCGCTTCCTGTTGTGTTGAAATAACGCTGGGTTCTTCAGGTTTCTTCGATGGAGTAGGTGCTGTTTCTACCCTGTTTCCAGCTGCTTGAACTGGTGTGGTTTCAACAGTAAATGACCGGAGAAGGTCATTCAGTGAATCCTGGCTAATAGTAACAGTAACTAGTAGAAAGTGTTCAGTGTTAGCATCAACTACAGGGATTTCACCGACTACAACTTCTTCATTTTCTGGTAAGCTGGCATTTTGATCAGTTTGTAGTTTTTCGCCGATCGACGGTGTTGAGGAAGACTCAAAACTTCAAGGATTATATAATTGAACTGATGTGTATACCTGCATTTTGAAGGTCATATTTGCATACAGTAATTACTTTTCTTGTAGTACGATCATCTTCACTAACTTTTGGCTGATTCTGAGTCCTTTTTTTTTCAACTACACTTTTGACGCATTTTGTGTAGTCGATGACGTCCGGATTGAAAGGATAAAGTCCACATTTACAAAGTCCGCTTTTTTTTCATAATAGTTTAGCTTTTTGGTGCTAGAACCTCTGCAATAAGTGGTGCAAACTGAACTCTTGTACTGAAGGCATGTTTCGTGAGGTAGTTGCGGACAACCAATATCCAATTTGTTTTTAACATACATCACATGGTCTCAAGATATATGTTGTATGGAGATACAGGACATACGAAATGATCTCGTTGCTGTCACAGAATTTGCTTACTTGATGAGTTAAATGGGTTTTGTGGCCATCGACGAAAAGTATTATGGGATCAGATCTAATAGCAATTTGTTGAAATCGTGGGCGACCCAGTCAAAAAATATCTTCCTGACCATCCAGACAGATTCGGACACTCATATAACAATCGACGATTTAACAGCTCTTCTTGTTCATGGTTTCGTGTAAAAAAAACATGTTTGTTTTTGCACTGAAACAATAGATTTCCAGAAAAAAAAATGTTAGCTAATGTTACTGAACAAATTCCAGTCAACAAACACAAAAACTGCCTGAAACGGCACGGTCGACAGGTAGCAACAAATATTCCAACTGTCGACCAACATGATGTTACCGTGAAAACAGGCGGTCGATCTTTGGAATATGTCACGAAGTCGAGAATTTTATGCATTTATATTTGAAAACGGATCTTAATACCAAACAGGAAGTAATTAAAAGTAATTTGGCACACTCTCAAATAATCCAATAATCGACCACCCCTGGTCGATAATTGGTTTGTATGGGGAAGAAAAAATACCAAATTCCGACCACTATTTATTGCGTCATTTTTCACTTAATACTTTATACCTATTGGTAAATCATGCTAAAGAGCTTCTAAACTTAATTAATTATATAACAAAGCTTATTCTTACCGTACAAAGTATGTATTTTCTAGGGAAAACGAAAAAAAGAGAGAATAATACAAGATTCCCATTACACGCTGTTGTAAACTGCGCACTTGCGGTAAAATGTCAGCGGTACGTCGAAATTGATTGTTCACAGATGAATAGCTGGTCAAGTGAGAATGAAACAATGAATGGAATTGGTGTTATATAATGCACGCTTTATTAAGAATCACTTTTTGCTGCGCAAGAACACCGGATGTATTTTATATACACAAAAGTAAGCAAACGTTGTCGACTATTGGAAGAGACAGGGCCGCAACTAGGAGGGGCAGGCGGGGCACGTGCCCCGGGCCCGTGGTTGCAGGGGCGCCAAAATGGCCCAAAAATTCAAAGTCGACCATGAGGAAGCGAACAAAAAACCGCAACTCTCTAGTACTTCTAGAAGTAGGTTAGAAATTAGAATTTCAGTGGTCAGTCTCTTTCTTACAGCTTTAAACTTCTTGGAAGCGACTAGGGATAGTGCTCCATCCAAAGCAAATCCAGAAGCTAAACTAATTGCTGAGCAGATTGGGATACCTGCTGATTTGGAAGAGAAAAGGAAAAGGAAAAAGAAAAATGTGTTTGGCGAGAGCTGCGATGATGAAAGTGTCGGCTTATCAAGGAAAGATGTGCTTAGAATTAATTTATTTGAGATTGTTGACAACATATTGGCTGAATTAGAAACCCAGTTTCAACATTTGGAAGAAATCAGTGAAAAATTTAGCTTTCTAAATGGCAGTAACATTCTCAAAATGAATGTCAACGACTAACATACTGCAGTTAAAAAGTTAGCAGAAACTTACAAAGACGACATAAATGAAGACGAATTTCTTGAGGAAATCGAGTCTTAAGCACCACGCCTTAGTACTGGATGCCAACATGAAAACTGCACCTCCACCGAGACTCTTGAGTCTCATCTACAAGCACAGACTGGAAGAAGGATATCCAAATATGACAACAACCTTAAAGATATTTGTAACTCTCCCTGTAACAGTTGCTTCAGGCAAAAGAAGTTTTAGTAAACTAAAACTTATTAAAAAATACTTAAGAAGCACCATGGCGCAAGAAAGACTTTCAAACTTGAGTATTATTGCTATTGAACATTAAAGAGCTTCAACGATTTCTTATTATAACATAATTAAAATTTTTGCGGCCAAAAATGCTCGCAGGCTAAAATCAGTTTTAATCATGTAGTTCAAATTAGTCCGTATATAGATTTTTCGTTAAAGCGAAAAGAATATCTGGAATGTCTTTGAAAAAAAGTATATTTCGAACAGAATTAATAAGTTTATGAATTATATTAATATGTTGTTTTAGTAAAAAAAAAAAAAATCACGCAAGTACTGAAATTTTAGGATTACTTTTTAGGTGTAATATATTATAATAATTTTTAAACTCGCGTATATGTCTCTATATAGATAAATATATAGATAAATGTATACTTGCATGTATGAATGCAAATGTGACAGTATGCATGAATGAATGTATGTAAGGAAGTATGTATTTATCTTGTTTGATACCAGTATATTATGTTATTATAAATAATACAAAATTTTTACGTATCTAATACTCAGTATTCGCCATAAGTATTTAAGTGTTGTCTTTATGCTTATTGTATTTAATATTAGTTTTGCCATTTTTCTTTTTTTTTAATCTACACTAATATTTGATGTAATAAATGAGTTTGCATAAGTCTCTTGTATTTGGAACCATATTATGCTCTATTACGAACAAACAAACAAATTTGTTCATTTTTAAACGAGAGCTAAATGAAAAATGTAAGCTGTACAAAGTTATTTTTAAAACTTGTAAGCACATAACGAATGTAATATATTTTTGTGGTTAAAATAATTTACATTACAATATTTAAAAATCGATGTAACATTAGTTTCACTTTAAATATAATTTAAGAGTGCAATCTCGGCGGGGGGGGGGAAGAGGGAGTGCCGAATTGCGTGCTTGCCCCGGGTGAAAGAAACCATAGTTGCGGGCCTGGGAAGGCGGTCGACTAGTAGCGAACTTACCCTATATTCAAGTTGATTACTACAACTTTGATTGAAGTTAGTTTTAGTATGTATATAATCTAAGATGACAGACAATATATTTTTCTCTTTAAATACAAAATATATTTTCGTATTTAATGTATATACGAGATTTCACTTCACAATATTGCACTAGAACACCATACTACACTAAAAATATCCTGGCTCAAAAAGCACACAACACTTCAGCAAAATGAACTTTATATTCAAGAAACAAGAGAATAATTAGTCTTTTCTCATTCAAACAATAGCGCGGATTTCATTTATATCATTTTTGATAACTATCACTCACCAATGTGTCAAAATGAAAACATTTGAACTATTTAGTTACATTGGGAAAAAGTGTTAGTTGTTCAATCGGAATTTAAGAGTATTTTATTTTTAAAAGATGATTATTTCTAAATAAAATCCAGTTTACATTTGAAGACCACGGGAAATGAAAGTGCTTTGTCCATATTTGATCAAATTGAGATAAGAGTGCTCTTTGAAAGATCTATCTATTTGCTTTTTGGAAGATTCTTCTAACGCACCTTTATCATATCTATACTCCGACTATTACAAACAATTTTTTATTTGATGTGCAGGTTCACTTAATGCTGATTGCGGATTTTGAAATGTTGTCTTGTAAAATCAAGAAAATGGACAAAGCACGTTCTTTTTCTTGTGGTCTTCATTTGCTTTTCTAAAATGTTATCTTACTAGCTTCAGGTTATTTTCCTTAACATTGACTTCTTAATTCCATTGTCACAAACAATCACGAAAAAATGAAAGAAGAAGAAAGAAAGAAAGAGAGAGAGAGAGAGAGAGAGAGAGAGAGAGAGTTGATTCATCATTGAAAATGATAGGTGTTTTAATAATCTCAACTTGAAATAATTCCGATCCATGTATAATCTATTTTAAGCGCCATGTCTCAGCGACAATTCAGAGCACATGGCTTTGAAACTATCTTATTTCCTGTCCTTCTGTTACTTGATTAGGTTAGGTTTATTGTTATTACTATTACACTCGGAGGAAAGCAGAACTCATTGCCTGCAATATCACACGTTCATCATTAATTAGGAGAACGCATAGACTGGTACCATGGAAAGCGCGTTCGATATATTTTCTCGAAGGGCTTAGTGAGTGAAGTCGTGTAGTGCAAAAACTACTGTTCCCTCCGCAAATTCAACCTCTGTGGAATGCCGAAGGAAGAAAAAGTTAGATAAACTTACTATAATCGCATCGGTGCACGAGTTCGCCTGAATTCAAAGATTTCTAACTCAACTACTGTGATCAAGAGGTTTAAAGCACACGGTTATCGCACTTTTTATCCCAATGTGCACGAGTTCGAATCCATGAACAACCAGAACGATTTAATATTCTTCCAGCTACGTCTCAACGTTCAATTTCTGTTGTCTAGGAATTGGCAAATGATGTTTACATTCAAAATAACATTAATTATGGTTGCATTTATTAGCAAAAGCAGACGTTGTATAAATAAGGAAGTGAATAAAGACAACGCGGAAGGATGAAAACTGTTACTGAACGTTATCACTAAGATGAATGAGTCCTACAATTTCTGGTAAATTGGGTTCCAAACCACTCCGTTTAATAGACCCCAACGGACTCGTTGAAAAGTAAATACCATGTTATGTGTAACTCTGTACGCAAACTATTGAACAAATAACTGTGTTGTATAGCTTTCGACTTTTATGTTTACCGGGATTATTCTTCATTCTAGAAAGGCAAAAGAAAAAGGGCCATCATCCTAATCACCGAAGAATCATTCATGAGATTGGTGTTACGTAAAAAAATCTATGTACTCGTATTACGTGTTACGTCGCGATTAAAGGAGTATGTTGATATTGTCGCTCGTGGAAGTGACGACCATGCTTCAAGGTAGAATGTCTTACATAGAGTCGAAAATTAAAACATAACATATCTTTGAAAAAGATATATCGAACGACATACTTTCCATGGTACCAGTCGATGTGATCTCCAAATCAGTGATGGACGAGTGATATTGCAGGCAATGAGTGTCGCTTTTGTTATGCTAATCCATTTCCACACCGCGAAGTGGAAAAATCGTAAGTCGTCGGGTTTTCTTTGCATGATATGCAGACCAGGATAGTGTTTCCCCATTTGTAGTAGCACTGCTATACAAATAGTGTTGAACATGGAGCAACCACTGAAACTCTTTGTCTTCTGCTTCTTTTATTGCTGACAAGGTTCCTGTGTAAGGTCCTTCAGCAGATGGAATAGATACATTTACCAGTAAATGCTAAATCGGAACAACATTTGTGTAGATGTCTGGTAGATGAGAGATTATTTTGTTATTGATTTTTCATTAATATCCACTTTCATACGCTCTTCTCCTGAGTGGTTGAGTGGTGGGTGCTGGAAAAGCGAAATACCTTTACCATGAAATGAGGTTTTCGCTGTTGTAGAAGACGGGTTAGAGTCAATATTGTCACCTGCTGATGTGAATACACCTTTCAACAAGTTTGGAGGACAAACAACATTCTCTTCTTTATAACGTTGGCAAAGTCCTTGTGCAATACAGCTTGGAGATCTGTAGGACCCTGTCATAAGACACACATAAACCTAGTTGAAACATCATGTCCAGCAGCAATCTTTGCCATGTATGCGTATATACATAAAGTGCGAGTCCCACTGGTATAGGTGGCTTACGGGTTTGTGGTACATGATTTTGGGTTTGGCTCTTGTGGATTTCATATTGAATGTGAGCAGTTCTGAAATGGTCAATGTGCACTGTGTAGCGGTGTCCATACTTCTGCATTCTTTAATATTTCTTTCACATAATATCAACTGACTAGTGTTTGAAGAGAATTTTACTGCTGTTTTTTCTCTTCAAATGTGTATTTGAATTTGACTTCACAGTTTAAAATTTCTTTACGAACAATATCAGCAGACTTGGAAAGTATGTAAGCATTATCATCGAGTTCTTGCTGGTATAATTTGTAAACGACATTCTCAACATCTCTATGAAATGCAAAAAAAGCTGTCTCTTTCTTTATTGAACGAACGGAGATCACTTATTTGGAGCAGTATACGTTCCTTCAGCTTAGTTGTATGTACTCAGTCATGCAACACAACTCCTAATTGCTGTAGTCTCTCTGTGTACATTTTTGCTAAGTCTGGAACTTTAAATACTCTAGATTGCTCTTTTAATCTTGCATCTTCAATAAATGAAACAAACTCTGCCAAAACAACAGCCTCAAGTTTGCGATCATTATTAGGACCAGCTTTTTTTAGCTTGTGTATCTCTATACCTGTTACATAATTTCACTAAGCAACGTGTATGGTAAACAGCATCCTGGGCCACCATGTCCCCTTTGCTTAGTTTTCCAACTAAGGCTTCATCTCCAAGGCATTTTGCACAATTATTCACTCTCTCATTTACCTCCAATATTGAAGTATCATCTGGCTTCCCTTCACAATTACAGAAGAAGCAAGCATTTGCTGCAGGATGTTTTTCTGACTTTTTTCTCATTTGTCTTTGGTTTGTTGCTGTTTCACTAGCTTCCACAGCACAACTTTCTACTTCTTCTGATTTTCTTATTTCTGTAATCTTCTTAATGCTTTTGAGTTAAGTTTCAGACGGCAGAATTTATGCCACTTAGCATTATGTTGGAGAAGTGTTTCCATGAATCCTTTCCCTTCATCTAACAGTAAGATGTCCACACTTACCGGTAACTCAACACCTTCTTTTAAACATTCTGCTATCACATGTTCCATCGCTTCATAACACTGTTCAGGTTTCATTTTTGTACTATTTTTAGGATCTTGAAATTTTTCATGACATGTAGATTGACATAAGGTGCATTTCTCCCAATCCATTTCTCAAATTATTTTACTTTAGCAGCTGCTATGGAACTTGAAATAAGAAAGTGGAGTGATTAGGCTTAACTATAATTATGCAGGAAAAGTCAGCAAACCTTATTCTTTTAGAGTGACAAAAGATGTAGTGGGGCAGATTGTGGTAAAAAAATTGTACAATTGTGCTATTTAAGATAAAAGCGTTAAACTTGCAGGGATTGCCTATGACATAGTTAAGCATCCATACTGAAAAAATGGCGGAATGTCTAAAACTATCACTCCTACATAAAAATAAATGGCGTATTTGAATTTGTGAGCCTCAAAAACATATAGTTCGACATAAAGATGATGGTTATCATTGACTATAGGAATTTTTAGTTTTCTGGCAACCATTTTCGAAACTAGGGCCACCACTTTGTTTTTTGTGAATTTCTTTTTGCCTCCTTTTTTAATTTACTTACAACGATGGCATAAGGAATCCCTGCGAGTTTCACTCTTCTATCATAAATAGCACAATACTTACCTAAATCTGCCCCACTAGGTAGGCTACTGCTGCCTTGCAGTTAGTAGAGGAATCTACAAAGCATAAGGGAAGATAGCCCCGAACAAAAATATCAAGGTAAAGGGAAGCAGCTTCACCATTACCACCCTGAGGCCGAAGTTGAATGACATCAACAAGGGTCAGTGATGTTTAGAGGACAACATCTTGAATGTCTGCCTTTACTGCGAGGTCTTAGAAAATGGAGATGTAGAAACAACTCTATACAGCTGAAGTATATAAAAAAATTATATAATACGACCCCGAGATACTCTATATATTCTCTTAAGGCTTTGCGTAGGATTTGAAGGTAAATGGGTTCACCGTAAGGCAAATACAAGTTAGTACATGGGGAAACCTTCCCTATCCTAATAAGCATGCAACTTTGGTATGCAGCCGACCGAAAGCGACGATTCTGTGCTGACCCTTCAACTAAAGCTATCTAAATCAAAGGGTAAAAGGAATACCTGAGATAAAACAATAGGTTCACTTGAGGACCTATTCATTACTTGGGGCAGAACCAAGAGAAAAGACCTAGACACTGAAGGTGCAGGCTCTTTTGTAGTATGCTCTCATGGCGGTAAGGAGGCTTCCGCCGAACCAAAATAGTTTTATTACACACATTTTTCACATTATAAATAATTTAGAAAATAATAAATTACATCAAAAGTTTCCATATTAAGTATACTACTGTTTAATATTTTAATATTTCTTAATTATTGTCTGTTGTAAGTAGTTTTGGCACGAGCTAGTTATTTAGTATTCTTGCGCAATGTAATACGGTTTTCTATACACACATATATAATTTCGAAATCATATTGTCTAGAGAATATTTTTTTCCCAAATCTTTGAATGTAAATTTTCTTTTCTTTCAGATATGTCTAAAAGTCTTTAATATGGCAAAACCTTCAACAGTAATTTTTATCACATATTTTCCCACTCTAATATACAATAAAATTCAAAATTTGCCGAAAGGGTGAATCTATATAAAATTTCGGGAGCGACATAGGTAACCAATTAATTTACAATATGTGGCACTCGCCAAATATGCCTCCCCCGAAGAAAGAAACTTTGCAAAATCAAAAATATTTTAAAAATTTCTTAAATTACCAAAAGTCTTTTCTTTGATTAAATTTAAGTATAGCACTGTTTCACACGATACTTAAAAAAAAGTTTTTTTCCTTTTTCTCTTTTTTGATTTCCATTTTGTTCACACATCACTTCACTACGTTTTGTACACTAGGGGAAAGGAAAATAATCAATACATAAATGTTCGTTGGTTTTCCTTTTCTTCTTAAAAAGGGGTCACTAACTCATCCCTTCAGATGGTTTCTTCAAAGATTTTCGATAGAGTGATGGTTAATTTTAGTTATTTTATATGCACCAGTTCAGGATCCACTGGCTTCACATACAGTGGGTTGATGGTCCCCTTCTTCACTCTTGTTTGGACATGTCTCACCAAACCACTAACCATCTACCGGCTTTTCTTTCTTCATAGCTGATATCCTCCTCCTTCTTTTTTTTCCAGGGTTGACAAGATTTTAGGTAACTCGTTCTGCTTCTCCATTGTCTTTTGGCCTTTAAGGGCTCGCTTAGTGATATTTTACTTTCGTAATATTTTTTCCACCATTCGTCCCGTTGTCGCGAAACCTGCCTTGGTTTCCTTCCCTTGGACTCCGGATCTTTTCCATTCCTGTGCATCATTAGCCCAATGTGTTTGCTCCTTAACTTAATCATCCCTTTACATATTTGATGGACTATGTCCGTCTTGGAGCCAACATTATGGTTATATACCTGTTGGCTGTTGGTCATTAGTGTTTCCTTAACACTTGGAGCTTGCATCTTAATTCTGTAGCTTCCACTCAACGAATGATCAACTAGTAACATGATTTTTTGTTATATAAATTTCCAGCGACACTCTTCCAAGTGCGCTGGAAGAAAATAATATAAACGATCAAATATATGGATACTTAATGTCTTTTATAATTTGTGTTTCGCCGAATGTAGAGGATTGTTATTATTGTTTTTATTTTCCTTAATTTTATCTTTACATAGCCACTTTGTAAGAAACTGGAAAATGTTTATATATATCATATTCAGCCGTTTTCTATCCACTGCTGGATGAAGGCCTCCCACTTTTCTTTCCACATATCTCGGTCTGCTGCTATCCTCATCCATGTAGCTCCTGAAAAACGCTTGATTTCATCTACCATCTTGCATTCGGACGTCGTCTCGGTCGCTTCTTTTCTCTAGGAATCCAATGTAGTACATTTGTCGTCCACCTTCCATCTGTTCGTCTAGCTATGTAACCGGCACATTTCCACTTCAGCTTCTTCGCAGTCTTGATTCCATCCTCTACCTTTGTTTGTGAGCGAATCCATCCATTTGTCTTCCTGTCCCTCTTGGTTATTCCTAGCATGCATCTCTCCATTGTTCTTTCTATATGTACCGGTATATATTTTTTGGATTATCTCAAATCTGGCTTGCTGACTACGTCGTCTTGGCTTTATGACGCAGTCATCTCAATTTTGATTTTGTAATATGTTTATATGAAAAGGGCTCTAGACGTTGGGTTATTAAGGCCCTGATATCAACAATCTCAATGTGTCGGAAGTGAAAATCTTTTCTAAGGTTGATATGAGGTTTGAACGTGTCTATGGGTAAAACTACTGAATAATGAGAAATATAATGGTTCCGGTACTTCTATGGTATTGATGCTAGAAACCATGGACATTGACTCGACCAAGGTTCTTGTATCATAATTACATATGTGATCACAAGATCACTTCATCTTCTGTCCCTCTACTAATCTCTTCTCTGCCGCCATGGGACTCTTCCGCCGATCATCATTGGTGGTCATAATCTCTGTCGCAGTTTGATTGCTACCGCTGTTCATCTTCCAAAGAGGGTTCATCTCCGCCGCTGGTTGACTTCTGCCACTGGTCATCTTCCGAATGTTCGCGATCAGTTTTATTGCTAATTACTGGTTAACGCCAAGATCTCATGATGTTAGATGAAGATATATCCCTTTTCTTCCTTTTTCCTTTCTTCGTGTTGGCTTATGTTCTATAAAAGACACTCCTCCATTGTAAAACTAATCTCTTTCTTCGTCAAAACTATTCCGTCGTGGTTCCAAGCTATTTATTTGTTTACTAGTCCTGTCATCCTGGTTCTCGTTCCTAAAATCCTGTTGACTTGTCCCTCTTTTCTCTAGTTCTTCCTTTCTTTGAACTTGCCACCAAACATCAGAACACTTTGGACAAGATGGATTATCGCACACGATAGATGGATTAATATGTACATCGTCCCTCGTGGATGAATCGTTCTTCGTTGAGGTATCACGAGTTAAAAGTACTTCACTACCAATATCTTCTTGGGGTTCCTTTACCTGAATCTGCATCTTGCTCCCATCTGTCGTTTCGTTAAGGGATCTCTGCTTCGGGTTGACTTGGTCTACAATTCTACCATCTCCCTTTTGTTGATGTGATTGGGAATTTACATTACCGTTATCTGTATCTATCTTATGGTCTTGATCTATTTGCTCTACTGATGCTCCAATCTCCTTTTCCTCCTGTTTCCCGGTCACACTTGGCTTATCACACCAAATTTTCTTGTTACTTAGCTCGAGCGATACTCGTAGACTAGGATAATCCACACACAAGCGATCAAATTGCTTAAAGAAATTGTATCCGAGTATTATGTCAAAGGAACAGATTTATATTAGCACTATATCGAGATTTGTTTCGCATTCCTCGGTTATTTGGGTATTGACTTCTAATTTACCTAGGATTATAATATTCCGTCCTTCAATGGATTTTAGCACCAAATTTTTGGCTCCAATTCGATCCACTTTGGCTGACTTATACTTTACCTTGATTTTCTCAAAGAAGGATCGTCTCATTAAGAAAAAACTAGCCCCCGTATCGCATAAGGCTGTTGTCGGAATTTCGCTTATTTTTACTTTGATTATAGGTTGTTTATTTTCTGGTCCTATTAAATATACGACTTCAATAGATGTAAAAATAGCGTGTTCTTTTTTCCATCTATCGTGTGCGATAATTCATCTTGCCTGCTCCCTTTCATTTTCTTTGTCTCGAATAATGCAATGGTCAACTGATCCCTTTTCATTAGTTGTTGTCGTTAATGATCCTTCCTTTACTTGTTTTAGACCCTTGTTTTGGTGGGAGGTTCCGCAATCTTTCGTTCCAGATCTTGAGGATTTTCAAAATTGTTGAACCTGTTATTGTTCCGTTTTATTCTAACACCATCTTGTCGATTTAGAAATTCCAACAATCCTTCTGTTGCATTGTAGTTTGTACATGCCAATAATATCTGTACTTCGAAAGGAACTATACCAACTGCTTCCCTATATAATTCATTGTTGGATATCTGGGGATCTAATCTCGTAAGCTTGGTAATGTACTGGGATACTTTCTGCTCAATACTGTCCAGACCCTGCCAATCAATGCGCATTCTCTTAACTGCTCTCTTTTTTGCCTCGATATATCCCTGCTCACATATTTTTTAAGAAAATTATTGCAGAAATCTTTTAATGTTCTTATCTGGATCCTAACGAGATGAAACCACCTTTCTGCATTATCTACCATGGCTCTCCCAGGGATGGAGAGATGGTCTTCTTCTCCTATGGTCAAAGTCTTGTGATAATACGTTAGCTCTTCCAAATATCTAGTCAGGTTCTCAAGATTAACGTCTCCTCTCCACTTTGGCACGTGGTTGAGGTCCTCAATCCTTATTTTCTGGGTTACTGTCCTACCTCCCAACATATTCACCAGATTCTGCACAAAATTATTAATACTTTCGCTTCCATTGACTCGCATAATCCAGTCGTCCGTGGTCCCCTCATACTGATATGATATACTATACTGCTTAGGAAATGTTTCAGTATCATCATTCGTCCTTTTTCTATGGTATAATTTGATTATCTCCTCCCTTATAATCTTTCTACAATATTCCTGAAGGTAGTTTTAAGGGCCTCATCTTCACTCCTGCGCGTCTTCACTCACTTGTTTCATCTCTCCTTCTAGATGTTGGATCTTCTTCTTCAGTACCACTTCTAAGGTCTTCTCTCACCCGAACTTCTAGACACTGTAGTCCAGCGATGGTTTTGTATAAATGCGATTCTATTACAGCTAGTTGGTTATTGGTGTCTTTCTTCAGAGTATGCAATTCCTCATATATTGTCTGATTGCTTGACTTAAGTTGTCTAAAGTCCTCTTGATATTCTTTCTTGTGTAACTTCATCTTCTTCTCAAAGTCATTCTTCAAGTCCTCTATCATTTGTTCGTAGTCCTCCTTTAATTCCCAGAATTTATCATCCAATTTGTTGAAATCCCTTGAATTTGCATCAAATTTCCCGTCGAAGTCCTGAAACGTTTTGTTGACGTCCTGATACTTTACATCTAAACGCTGGAATTTTCCGTCAAATTTTGTGTCCAAATCCTGGAATTTAATGTCTAAGTCCCGACATTTTTCGTCAAATCTTGTGTCTAGTCTCCCAAATTTCTCCAATAGATGCTCCAGTAGCGTATTAGTACATTCCTAGTTCATAGCACCCTTTTCCTCTTGGTATTCGAGCTCCATGCCTTTGTCAGTATTTTTCTGCCCTGTCTCTCCAGTTTTCTGCTGACGCTTGCTGGCACGTGAACTGCTTCTTGTTAACACCATTCCGCCAGGAACTGTTTGTACACATACTTCCTCGGAGCTTGAATATTCTTCTACATCACTGTTCATTGCTTGCAAGCGAGAATATTAAACAATTTTCTCTCCTTCTAATTGTACCGACGTCCACTCAATAATTGTGCCCGTAAACTGGGTGCCAATAATAACACAGCTACCAGGTACTCTATATATTCTCCATATTTAAACTTGCTCCGGCTTTGCGTGGAATTTGATGGTAAATGGGTCCATATGTAAGGCAAATACAAGTTAGTACATGGGGAAACCTTCCCTATCCTAATAAGCATGCAACTTGGATATGCAACCGACCGAAAGCGACGATTCTGTGCTGACCCTTCAACTAAAGCTATCTAAATCTAAGGGTAAAAGGAATACCTGAGATAAAACAATAGGTCCACTTGAGCACCTATTTATTACTTGGGTCAGAACCAAGAGAAAAGACCTAGACACTGAAGATGCAGGCTCTTTTATAGTATGCTCTCATGGCGGTATGGAGGCTTCCGCCGAACCAAAATAGTTTTATTACACACATTTCACATTTATAAATAATTTAGAAAATAATAAATTACATCAAAAGTTTCCATATTAATTATACTATTATTTAATATTGCTTAATTATTGTCTGTTGTAAGTTGTTTTGGCGCGAGCTAGTTATTTAGTATTCTTGCGCAATGTAATACGGTTTTCTATACACACATATATAATTTCGAAATCATATTGTCTAGAGAATAATTTTGTCCCAAATCTTTGAATGTTAATTTTCTTTTCTTTTAGATATATTTAAAAGTCTTTAATATGGCAAAACCTTCAACAGTAATTTTTAACACATATTTTCCCACTCTAAATTACAATAAAATTCAAAATTTGCCGAAAGGGTGAATTTATATAAAATTTCGTGAGCGACGTAGGCAACCAGTTAGTTTACAACATATGGCATTCGCCAAATACGAGGGCCGTTACAAGTAACAGATGGCTCATGGATTCCCCTGGGGTAAAATACTACGGAGGTAAAGTCGTCCCTCATTCGAATCTCCGAGCGGGGACAACTTCAGAGAACTCCAAGAGCAGCATTAAGAAAGACCTTAGAATAGGAACGTAGAACGTACGAAAGTTATACAAAACGGGCGCTGATCAGATGGGGGTACGCGAGATCGAGAAGTACGAGCTGGACATATTAGCGATACAAGATGTCCGGTGGGAGGACGAAGATAGCATCTGATAGGACAAGTACACTTTCTACTACGGAGGAACACAGTCTCACGATTTAGGAACACGATTCCTCCTTAAGAACATTAACCTTCTGGCGGTACAGAATATAGAGTTCGTTACAGATAGACTATCTACGTTACGATACGTACTTGATAGGGCAACATTGTTTTAATAAATGCCTATGCTCCGACCGAGGTGTCTAGTGATGACGTGAAATATACATTTTATGAGGAGCTAGATAGGTTGTTTAACCGATTACCGAAGTATAATACGAAAATAATTGTTTTGGGTGATTTCAACGCTAATGTAGGGAAGGAGGAAAACTACTACTAATATAGTCAAATACAGCCTTTACGAGTAGACCAACAACAATGAGAAAGTCTGATCAGTTGCGCGATGTGGAAGAACCTACTGGTAAAGAGCACGTACTTTAAACACAAAGATATGCACAAATACACGTGGATATCTCCGGTTGACATAACTCTTAAACAGATCTATCACGTATTAATAGATATACGAAGGTCGTACAGAGGATAGGAATGTGACACAGACCATCAGTTAGTAATAGCAAAAGTGAAGGACTAGTTATGCATCGCGAACAGATAAGGCAAAGGATCAAAATAACTGAAATTCGAAGTTAAACGATTAGATGATCTTAGCGAGAGAAGAGATTACAAACTGGAAAGTTCAAATAGGTCCGAAATCTTATCCGACTCCAGTAGTAATGTTGTACTACTCCGTTGTGTTGTACTAGTCCTTTATAATTTGAGCTATAAAGAACATAATTAACGATAGGATATACTTACTCGCTATCACTTATTATTTTAGATACATGCATCCCTTTTTTCTCCATATTATGATCGCTTCTTTCGTAAGAAACACATTTGATGTCGTGAAATGATCTTCCGTTAGCCTGTTGGTTTTAAATCTTCGTAAAAAATAACAAATTGTGACTTTTTTTTTTTTTAATATCAGCTTTTGAGAGAATCTGTCAGGTAACAAAATGTCTGATATATCTATTTGTACGATGGGTTTTTCAGAATCTATTGGTGGTGGTAGTTTTGGATCTTGATTTTTTATTAAGTGTTTTACCTTCTTCTAGCTCTCTTAATTTCTTGAATGATGCTTAGCAGTTTAGTACAGTTTCCATGACATATTCAATAAGTAATATATATAGTTAGAAGTCGTCACTTCATAGGTCTTTTTATTGTTAGAGTACAGTCTAGTAAGCTAACTGTCTTAGTAAGCTATTAGAACTTCATAAAACATCTATCTACTACTGAAATACAACTAACTACATCTACTACTAACTATTACAAACTACATCTTTTTCTTCGATTTTTAATGACCCTATGGTAAATTGTTTATACTATTATCCAGTACAAGCTTGTTGACTTCGATACTGTACAACTTGTGTTCGTTGCTTCTGATTAATCGCATCTTTCTATAATGCTCTGTTTTATTACTTAAACAGTCTTTCTAATCTTCAAATGATAGTTCGTTCTTGATTAAGCATTTCTTAATAGCTTTAACTTTTTTCTTAATTTCATCTTCTGTTTAACAAGGTACATCTTTGTCTTAAACCTATAAACTCTTCCATTACTCTTTCACCTAGTTCATCTTTCATCTTAACTAATACCTTCTTGTTTTATCTTGATGTACCATACACATTACGTTCCTTGTAATCTCTTGTATCGAACTCATCAACTATTTTTTCATAGCTCTGTAAAATTATTTTGTTTTATTGTAGTAAATCAAACTGTCCGTATCTTTGAAACATATTTCTATCTTATCTACGTACTATGGATTCATCACATTGTGCTGTAAGTCATATATTAAATGTTTGGCTAGATCCAGTATTGACATTCCAACATAGATTGGTTTGTTGAAGACTCTATAGGGTGGTGCAAAATTCCGTTTACAACGCTTGGGAGAAGAATCTACACAGCAAAACAAACAAAATGTTTATGTGACAGTTTGTTAAATTCGGCGTCATTTCCGAGTTACAAGCTGTTGCAAATGGCGGAAAAACGACGTGTGACACTTCATTGAGGACAAAGGAAAGGTGCAACAGGAAGCGGTCCAAAACATTTTAGAGAAAGTAATGCCTGAATGACACATTGGTGGCAGAAGCAAGGCGGTAGGGACGCGGCGCAAGGAATTTCTCAAAGGGGCGGGGGTACTGATGTGGACAGACTGACATGCGGAAAAGGGATGCAGAAGACGAGAAACGGTGTACCACGCATGTACGATACATAAGCGGAACCACTGGGAGTGAGCAGTGGCGCTATCGAAGGGACCAAGGGGCACGTGTCCCCAACAGGAAACTTGTTCTCCGAAAGAAATCAACAGTGTACTGGAGTAGATTGGCAATGCGAGCAAGGTGTTACCCCACCATAACCCAGTCTACCCCACCCCTAGATAACCACTGCCAATGCCAATGAACTCTCGTGAGGTTTGCCGAAAGCGTTTGCGAGCGAGAGCCGTGAGAAAGTCGGTTATAAGAGCCTGACGTGGGAGAGGATGGAGAAAGGTATCGGCCAGGGCCGTATTTAATTTTATTTTAAGACTAAGTGGCCTCTATGACCTATGACGTGGGGAAGGATGGGGAAAGTTAGCTGCCAAGGCCAGTTTCGTATAGGTACCCTCTCGGTATTCACCTGGTGGGACTACGTAAAACTTTGGGGAACTCCAGTCAGGATGTCAGACCAGGAATTGCAGACCGCCCGTAAGCAATTCCATGCGCTACAACAGAGCTACGGACCTGCAACAAAGGTATCTACTACAACCACACTCGTCGTGTTTCGAAACATGCAACTAAACATTCTTTACCGAGGCACACGGCTCCCTTGCATACCGTTACGAACATTATGGTTCGTACGTAGTGCTTCGTAGCAATTGATGTAAAACAGTGTTGCGACGTACTGTACTTAACTGTTGTGTGTTCTTCGGACCAGTGCATGATCCGAACTGCCAAACGCTATTTCAACAAAGCTTCGTGTTGGTGTCCGCGCGTGAGCTACGCTAGGGGAGCTGAAGTGTTTCGTGTTCCAGTTTGGACTAATAGTCTGGGATATATGGTTGAATTGCGCCAAGGAGTACAAGTGCTGTAATGTAGTGTTCTAGTTAGTTGCTCGTGTGGAAACAACTGTATGGCTTTCCGTGTGTGACATACGGGTGTAGTAATAAAGTAGTGAACCTACAAGAGGAAGAGAAGTTCCCCGTTGTTGTTAGCAAGTGTGAACCAAAACAATGGCGGACTACTCCACCCAGGAACTTGCTGATATGCATCTCATATATGGCGAGGTCCATCAAAAAACGTGTGCATCACGTCGTCTGTATCACGCACGGCCTCCAAATAGGCGGTTACCATCACACGTCTTCTTTCAACGCCTTGATGTGCGCCTGAGTGAAACAGGATCCTGAACTGTCCGCAATGTGCAATTTGAGGAGGGAGTATTTAATGCAATAAGGGACTGCCCTAGCACCAGCACAGGTGCCATTGCTCTCCCACGAAATACCCACCATAAGAATGTACTTCGCATTTTGCGGGAGGAGGGCATGCAGCCATTAAAATTGCATAAAGGTGCACGACATCTTGCCTACTTATTTTCCCTTGCGTATAGCATTTTGCCAATGGTATGTGGAACAAACGCATGCAAACCCGCAGTTCCCAACATTAGTTTACTGGACAGATGAGGCAATGTTCACCAGGGATTTCGTGCTGAATGCGCACAACAGCCACGTCTGGGATGTAGAAAAACAGCACGACATCGTTGTTCAACAGCATTAACATAGGTTCGCCGTGACCGTGTGGTGTGGCATAATAGGTGATAATTTACTAGAACCTTACATGTTGCCCCATCGTTTGTGTGGTCTGATGTATCGTGTGTTTCCACGTGATGTGCTGCCGGAACTCTTAGAGAACGTACCATTGGGAACTCGACATAACATGTGTTTCAACATGACAGCGTCCCCGCACACTTTGAACAGGGAACTAGGACCGTTATTTTGACGCAGAATGGTCTTACATTCGCCGTCATCGCAAAGCACACAGTTGATGTGTCTTACGCATAAAAGATCCATTGCTCAATTAATTTTTTCTGCTATATCTTTCAATGTGAAGGGTCACGACTTGTGCATGCGCAGAGTTGTTAGCTTGAATTTTTTTCTTTGTATCACACCTCTGATGTTATGGAGGAGGGAACAAGTTGTTTTGCACCTGCGCTGCTGAGGAGAATGGAACATATTGTTGGAGGCTCGGATCGTGTATGAACACTCTCCGCCATTTTCAAAAAATTTAGTATGCAGGTGTTCTTTTAAAACAGGTGTTCATTTGAATGGACAATGGGTCGCCTCGGAGGTTTTTGTTGTATCGCAGTTGTACTGCTCAGGAGGAGGAAACAAGTTTTACTTTATGTCTGGCTCTTGATTGACAGCGGTGCCATTTGAATGATATTTTTAATACTTTAACAAAGGGTCGACGCGAAGCAAGAGAGAAATATCCTTTGATGTTCTAGACAACATAGAACATGTTTCTTTTGACATTTGCCGCATAGTTGGTGTTCACAGGAAATTTTGTATGTTTGAAAGATTTTTAAATTCTGTATAATATTATTATGTGTGTTATATTGGAACTTATTTTGCACAATATTGCGCAATATTTACCATTTAACTTAAGCTGCCTTCTACTATCTTTTGCTGCTTTCATTTTATAGCTTTTTGTATTTTTTATTTTGATCCATCTTAAAACTAAAGTATAATTATAAAATAAAAATATAATTCTTTACACTCAACCCTTTTACTTTCATAGATTTTTTGAAATAAAAGATTTGGTTTTACCTTGATATGGAAATCTTCTTTTCATATTTTTTTCGTTTTATAATGTTTTTTACAAAAGACTTAACAATCTCATCGTTTTTCTGAAGATTGGTAGTATGAAAAGTAGAAATTATATTTTTTCCTCGCACACTGAAATAAATAAATACAATTCAGAATAGTTCAAAAAGATTGATTCTTCGTGTTGAATTTGAGTTTTATTTACATGATATAATTTGCAATTTCGTTTTAAAAATTTTATAATTGCTTTAGTAGGATTATATCCGAACCTATCTAAATATTGGCTCCGCCCACGTTTATTAATATATAAATATGGCAGTCCAGTGAGTTTCCGCGAAATTTGACACACTCAAATTCACTACAAGTGCCGCCGGATATTCAACTTGTTTTGTAAAATGTTCACTGAATAAATTGCAGTAAGCTTAGTTGCACGAATACAGTCCTGAAAGCACAATTTTTAAAATCTGATTAGTCCAGATTAGATTCACTTTCACTTATTGGTGTAGAATCACACATTGTTTCGTTCTCAAGTAGAATAAAAGAACGTAGACAATAATAAGCTATACAGTTAGCGTAAACTGACGCTTCTTTCAAAGCACAACGAAAACATGTAAACTGATGATGGTGGTGAAAACAATTTGAGATGGAAATGATAAAGCTTTATTTTTTGGCATTGTATATATTCCAAATTAATTACTGTTCTTTGTAGAAGAGACTATATTTGAGGTGAGTGAATACGCTATGACTGTGCGAGGTATACTTGGTAACTATGTTTTTAACTTCGCCTTCTATCCACTCCAGACCAAATAAATGCTGTCTTAAATAATTATTTGTATATCTTAAACTAGGAATAATTTTCCATATTGGAAATAGAGGTTTAAATATCCAACTGTTAAAACTATTGCTATCTACATGAACTATAGCCAATTCTTTGACTATGAAATTATTTTCTTATCATCGAAAGCTGAAAAGTGTACGACAGTTCTCATGGCAAAGTAAACTAAATGTTACATGGTATGATCCATATAGACATTTCGATCCTTATCGATTTGTATCAGAGAATAAAATTGAGCGTAAATAATACATTAAATAAATTGTGCAAGATTTTGACTGAACCCAATTCGTAGATTAACGGGAGAATCCTTAATAACATCCCATGTAGAATCATCCAAAGTATTAGTAGGAGAAAGAATAAAAGCATAAAGAGTATATCCATGAGGGTAATCAGAATATATGATCGTATGACTTACATTTTCATGAAATATACCAGTTCCAGAGAACAGAATGTGATAACTTTAAACATATAGTTGCTTATCATAATCTGGAGAAAGAGGGGTGGGAAGATAAAATTGGGAAAAAATTTGCACTTGCATCTTTTTAATATTAAAAGTTTCAAAGTGGAATGGATTTCATAGATTTCCATTGAATGCAGTATTTGCCGTTAAACGTGTAATGAGACCCTTTGGTACATTTCCAAGATATATATTATCAATATTATAGAAATCAACATTTGCAAGAATAGTATGTACTCTTGTTTCAACTCTAGTCAGTGGTAATTTTGCAGTATCATGAGTCATGAAACTATTTAACTGTAAAGCTAAATCACCGGAAATATCATTTCGTCGAACATAAAGAGTAACCTCTTCCAGTTTAGCATTAAGTGTAGAATTTACAGCTGCCATTAAGCAAAATGCATCTTTACTACGGCTTAATTTTATACGAAGATTGACTTTATTTGGAAAAACTCGATTTGATCCAGAAATATCTATATGAAGTCCTCCATACATATCAATGGAAGCGCTACCAGCAAGAAAAGCATTGTTTCATTGAACTATTAAAATGGGCTGCAGTATCCGTATACCATAATCCAGTGGTTAAATGAGTTTTACTTCCATCTTCAGAATAATTCAGTAAAGTTTCGTAGTATGCTCTAAATAGGTACGTAGCATTTGAAGAAGAAATCATTTTATAATTTAAAGAAATATCCATTTGGCTAAAAAGTGAATGTAAAAAATTATTCACCGGCGCTATATTATCTGCCACAACGACTGGTGGTCCTTCTGCTACTACTTGTAAATTATCTCCATTCCCCTTAACACTTTACACTTGACATCAAGATAAATATGTCCAGGAGGAATATATTCAGCAAATATCTCTAATAGCAAGGTCTATTCTATAGGTACATCAGAAGAAAGCGATGAAATTGGTCGATACTCTACCAATCGAGATGATTCGATAGCAATTTGTGTCATATGGACAAACTAAATCGAATTCATTTGTACAGCATCCATGACTTTTAGGTGTAAGGAACGACATTTAAACTGAGAATATCTCTACTTTTTCTTTTGTTAAAAACACGTCGCCTTTTTAAACTTGGTGGTCCAATATGTACGGAAGCATTACTTCTTCGTGCAATACTTTTACCACTACAACTAAGCAACTGACTGACTTTATTTTCAGCTTTCGTTCTTAAAGATGGTCCTGCTTCGCGAACACTTGCTTTTAAAGATTTCATAATAGGCCGGTTTTCCAGCATATCCCCAGCAAGTTGTATTCCCATTTGTAAAGCTTGTCGCAATACTGCTTTTACTCCTCGTTTAATGAATGACATAGCAAGCCGAAACAATCCGCGATATTAACTCCCAATTCTACGTCCTCCTTGATAGACATGTCTTGCAAATTAAGGTATACCTCTACCTCAATGCATAACTGTATAGGTTTTACACGGTAAATGTCCCGAATGCAAATAGTAAATTTCGGCCTGCATGGTCTTTTAGTAGTATTTCTAGTGTGAAATGGAAGTTTTGTAAGTCGAAAACAATGCACATTCTGAAAAGTTATGGTTTGTACTTTTCCATGATGATTATACAGATGCTTATCAGAATAATGGAAACACCTGAACGAAAGTGCAACTTACCAGATTAATATGGTGTCGGGCTACCATTCGCCTTCAGAACAGCCTTGATGCGACGTAGGATGGAGGCATAGAGATCGTGAATGGTAGCAAGTGGAATATTACACCATTCCTCGTGCAGGGCATCGTTCAGTTCTGTGAGAGAGGATGGAGGTGGAAATCGTCGCCGGAGTCGTGTTTCCAAGATGGACCACAGATGTTCAATTATGTTGAGATCTGGGGATTGGGCGGGCCAGGGGAGGTGTTGAACTTCATCCCGATGTTCCTCAAACCACGCTGCAACAACTCCAGCTGTGTGAATGGGTGCATTATCATCCTGGAATATGGCGTCATTGTCCGGGAACAACATCCGGACCATAGGATGCAAGTGGTCTCCTAAAATTGCGACATAATCGTTGGCAGTGATGCGTCCGCGAAGTGTGACCACAGGACCCAATGAAAACCATGATATTGCGGCCCACAGCATCACCATGCCACCGCCATGTTTCACAGTTGGGCGGAGACACTGCAGATCATATGCTTCTTTGGGCGTTCTCCACACATAAACACGGCCCATGGTTTGGAATAGGGTGAATGGTGACTCATCCGACCATACCACACGTTTCCAGTCGTCAACGGTCCACGTTGCATGGTCGCGGCACCATTTGCGGCGTGCTAAAGCGTTCTGGTCCCTGATGAGAGGTTTGGCCCGTGCAACACGACCCCGTAAGTTCATGTCATGTAATTCGCGGCGGACTGTGATTGTCGAAACAGGTTGGGGGAGGTGCTGATTGAGTTCCTCCGTCACTTCCGCCGCAGTGGCACGAAGGTTCCGCGTGACAATGCGCTTTAATACCCGGCGTGCCCTGTCACTGATGCTTTTCTTCCGCCCACTGTTCCGCTTCCCCGATGTGGTTTTCCCGTGTATTGTGTAGGCCGTCATCACCTTCGACACTGTCCCTGGTGACACACCTAACACGCTAGCCACTGCCGTCACACTCACTCCACATAACCGCGCACCAACAATTTGCCCTCTTTGAAACTCTGAGAGGTCTTCCATTTTACACTGCCTCCGTCTGCTGCAGCCACTGCACACTCCTGTTCCACGACGCCTGACGTAGTATGGAGATCGACCTAACACACCACCACCAGCAGACCGGCGCTGGGGTCGCCACGACACCACTGCCAACCCATACATCTGACGTGTTGCCAACTACAGGTGTTTCCATTATTCTGATAAGCATCTGTAGTTCATACCTACAATTCGTAAAAGAGGTGCTTTTGTATCACCTACAAATTGAGGTTGAATTATATCTGTATAAAGAAATACTTGATGATGATATCCAATGTCTAAAAATGGCTGTTTAGGAATACGACTATCTTTTAAAATTTTAATATTAGGTTCAAAATCTAATTGTAATATGTGATAAACGTAGAGATTTTATACTATTATCGACGTGTGCAGTGACAATGTTTGAATATTCAAATTTTATACTTGAATTTATTTTATTCAATTCATTTAGCAACTGTTGAACGGTGGAATAATATCCTTGTGCTTTTTAAGTTTTACATTATCATACCATATTATATTTTGACCATAAATAACATTATCACACGTTAAGGGAATATGAATTTCACTTAATCCTACCAGCCACGAATCATTTAAATGCATTCTATTATTAAGAATAGTAAAAAACTGTTTGACTATTATTAGAATAACTTTCAATAGAAGTAAATGTAATGTAAAATCTATCTTCACTACTTTCAAAATCATTTTCTTTTAAAATGTAGTGTCACGCTTGACGTTCCAAATTGAAATGGCAACTTTTCCCCGTGAAGATCTTTGAAGTCTACTTGACGAGTATCAAAATATTTCTTTTCAACTTTAACATATTGTGGACAATCAAAAATAGAAAATTTCATTTTTCCGTAATGATAATCTTGAATTCCAATTTTTCGAATTAGTTTTCCATAAACAGGTTGTACTTTTACAATATCAATACAAACATTTACTAATGATCGAATAAGATAATCAAGATTTGTGTGAAAAGGTGCTGGGACATTTAGAAACTTTGGTTTCTTTTTCGGGTTCATGGGATAAAAATGAACTATACGTGTATTTACTTTAGAATCAATACTAATTGCTAAAATATTTCGTAAACCAGGACCCATCGCGAATAGACATTCACTTTTAGGACTTCGTGTATGAAAAATATAAACTGTATCTCTACTTTCCTCGTATTGAATAACGATAGGATTATCTTCTATTACTGGAGGATCATCATTGATCATGCGTTCAACACTAAGTATTTCTATATCATGAAACTTTGTATTAACAAATACTGTCTCCAATATATGTAAATTTTCTTTCTCGCCATATTCTTTTCCAATTTTTTAGGTAAAGTTGTACGAATAGTATCTTAACTCGAATGTGTTGATTCATAATATCCGACTGGAAATTTTATACTCTACTATATTTTATCCACTAATTGAATAATAAGTTGTTCTTCTTTTTAATATTATAAAAACTCCACGGAATAGAAAGTCCACTTAAACCTACCACCCAATTTCCCGTTAAATGAATAGGCTGACAAAGTTTCGCAGTATACGGACTTGTTTTATTTTCAAAAATATTATTGCAAACATTTCATGTAAAGGCAACAAAATACTCATCGGCTTGTTCCTGAGACAGCATGTTTATGACAAATGATTTTTGTTCAACCCAACTACTCACAGAAGAAGGATAACCTACCAATTTGACATATATCCAAACTTTTCTACGTTTTAATACGTTTTCAATTAAAAAACTTGTCTCTTTCCCAACAAATACTTTCTGTAGCTCCTGTTGATGGAATGAACATGTTATAAGTTCACCATTTCAATCTTGAACTTTATAAGTCATTGGGTTACTTTTACTGCGCTGCTCCACAATAAATATTTCAGGAGGCCATTTCAGTAACTATCCTTTTTCTAATTTATGTTTATATTTACTGACTCGAACACAATCTTCCACTTCAAATTTAGAACTCTGCTTAACTTACTTTTCTTACCCATATATTTTTTTTCAAATTTCATTAACATTAGAATCATTTACTTGTACAGGTGTATATTCAATAGAAGAATGATTCGTGTGATTTAACCTTTTACAAGATCTTCCAAAATATCAATATAATGGAAAGTATTTTCAGCAGTAAAATATTTATATATTTTATCATTCAAAGTACGAACATAACGTTCTACGAAAGTAGTTTTAATTTCAGAATGTACACTATAATGATTCATTTGATATTTTTCAAAATAACGTTTTACATGTTGATGATAAAATTCTGTTCCTAAATCAGTTTGACAATGAAGTAGAGGAAATTTTCTTTTACTGAATATTGATTCTATAGCTTTTGTCATGACAGGACCCGTTTTATTTTTAACACCAATACAACGACATAACGACTAAGAGCATCTATGTACATAAAATATATTTATAACCATCTTTACATTTTGATGTTTTGAATGTCTGCTAAATCCAATGTATAGTTCATTAGGCGCATTAACATAATATTTTTACGGGGAAAATGCTTACGTGCAGGAGCATGTAAAGTGTATCTTGTGAAGCTAAACATTTTCTTTCTTTTTTCTGAGAAAGACCAGTTTTCTTTTTAACTAGGGGATAGTACCTAAATAATTTGAATCTGCATAAGCATAATACATTTTTGAAGTGACATATTTAAAACTTGTATTCTATATAATTTTTAAATAATGAAGAAAAACGTTTCTTTATTCCTTGACTAACACTATTCTTCTTTTCCTTTACTATTAATTTACTAGAATTCTTCTTTTTCTTTACTATTACTTTATTATAATTCTTCTTTTTTACTATTTTTCTGATTTAGTATTTTAGTAGAACCTGCACCAAATTGATAATTAATTAATTCTAAGGGAATATTAATATTTGGTAATAATTCTTTAAAATCCTGAATGCCAAATGGATTTCTAGTAGTCCTTCGAGTTCTTACAACAGCATTGATAAAATCACTATTTGAACATGGAATTACTTTGTTATCTATAGACACTGCACCAGTTTTATCCCAACTGATACGAATCGAAGCCTGCATGACATTTTAATAATACTTGAGTCTTGTTAGCAAACGATTTTCGTACTAAACTAATAAGATATTGAATCATAGGTAACAGATTTGAAGATTCAGAATTGTAAACGGGTAAAACAAATGGTTTTTGAGACTGTGGAATATATTCTAAATAACATTGTAATGCGTGCTGATAAATTTTCCATTTTTCATCCGTAGAAAGATCACATCGTTTTAAATTTTCATCCATTTCATTATCCAAACGTGTTTGATGCAACTTTACAGACATCATAGTGGAATACATTTGCGCACCTGCATTTTCCGGTATCAGTATCATTTTTTGAAATTGCGAAGACATCTTAACGATTAAATAAACTTCCTGCCACTGCACTTAAAATTAGAGCTAATAAAAAACACAGAAAAGCACCACCTTCTGCATTAGCAGTTTACTTTTGTTTTTTAATCTTGATCGTTTCAGAGAGTGCGTGTAATGTCTTCTTATGTTGACACAACGGTTCTTCTGAAGAGGAGAGAGTTTAAAGTTACCATTTAAAACATTTTTATCTACTTGTGCAATAGTTCGAATAACACCAACAGGTGCATTCTGAACTTATGCTTTACGCTTCTTATTTTTACATTTACAAATTGCACGGAGCTCATTCAGATGATGTTTTATGCTTGACATGTTGATGGCAAATGACCTGAACTGGTTTATTCATGT